>MU014707.1:90225-107740 GCA_011075105.1 Heteronetta atricapilla
TACAAACTTTAATTTTAATCCTATTTGGGACTTAAGCATTTATCACAATCCCCAGCAAGGGTTGGTTCTGCTTCCCAGATGCAGTTTGCTTCAGCAGTGAGCCCAAACCACAACATGCCATGCTGCCCTGGTCCCAGGCATACTGCTCACAATATGCCACGCTGACTCCATCCACATGGGGCACTCACTGTTACGCCACTGGGCACCACCAGCTCACAGAAACTGCTCCGAAGAGCACCCACCAGCCCACACAACCCTCCTCAGTCTGGTCCACATCTATATACCAGGCAGGGGCCACCACTGCAGAAATAAGAATGGGGATTATTTACTCAATAGCTGTGTATTTGCAGCCAAAGTTCCAACAGGCTTCCCTCCCTGCAGGATGGCCCAGAGTGCTGCCACAGCTCTGGATGGAGAACAGCCATGCTTCATGGAAGAGGAAACTTCCCTCTCATTCCACATCACCCACCCAGAGAGCTGAACCTGCATCTGCATAGATTCCTTCACACAGGGGAGCACGTGGATGTCCTTAATCTCATAGTGCAGGCACCGGATGCCCCAGCAGTCTGAGGCTTGGTTGATGGCATCCACTATGTTGGCATTGAGGGACTCACGCTCCTGGCAGGCACAAAAGAAACAGCAGAGAACAAATTAGAGGTGCTTAGTGTAAGACAGTGACAGAAGGGAAACAGACACCTCATTCCATGGGCAAAGGTCAGCCGGAAAATCCCCAACTTCACGAGTGTAGGGCAGGGCAAGATGCTTTCCACATCTCTCGGAGAGGTCACCTTCTCCCAGAAAGGGCAGTGACCAAAACTGAAATTGCTGATACAAGCATCTGGTCTACAACTAGATACAGAGATGTCCCAGGAACACAAAAAGCTCCTGCTTCTGTCCAACAAATGCAGCATGAGGGTTGCATCCCCCCTGAACCAGATCATCCAGGACACTCATCACCAGGCCTAAGCAAAGAGTAGCTGACTTGAGAGACAGTCACACCAGCTGGGTTTGGATACTGGCCAAAAAGATCCAAAGCAAGACCCATCTCCAAAGATTCACAAACAGGTTGACTGAAACAGAAGCCAGAAGCCATCTAAGCAAAGGGCATTTTAGTGTTACACATATCAGCCTGGCTGTACAGGCCCCGCAGGGTTTTGAGATGCTGCCAGATGTTGGCAGCGCTGGTATACACCTCCCCTGCTCACCCGGAATACTCTGTCAAGGAAGAGTTTGCCAAGTTCAGATCTCATGGTGGTCTGGGCCAGCTGGGTCACAGCATATTCAGGATCCTCCACCCCATAACTGGCCTGGGGAGCAAAAGCAAAAACAAGAGAGTCGGTGGCGGTGCTGAAAGGGACCCTGAAAGAGGTTGTGCTGGATCTGTCTGGCATGGAGTCACCTTTCCCTGCAGCAGCCCACACAGTGCTGTGCTCTGCGCTCATAGCTGGAACAGCACTGGGATCACTCCAGTGTTGTGTCTATTGCTGCATAGTGCTGGCACAGCATCAGGACTCCCTCCAAGCCCCCAGGAGCCAGCAGGCTGGGGGTGGGCAAGTGATGGGGAGGGGACATCACCAGGGCAGCTGACCTAAACCAACCAGAGGGATATTCCATACCACCTGATGTCACACTCAGCAGTAAAAGGTGGAAAAGGGGAAGGAGGGGGGGAGCTCTCATGGTGAAAGCGTCTGTCCTCCTGAACAACCGCTACGTGTATTGAGGCCCTGCTTCCCAGGATGTGGCCAAACATTGCTTGTTGATGGGAAGTAGACAGTAACTGCTTTTCTCTCTCTGTGCTTCTGTGCAGCCTTTGCTTTATTTTTTTTGTTTCCTTTTTTTTTCCCCCTCTCCCTTTTCCCTTTAATTAAATCATCCTTATCTCAACCCTTGAGCCCTTTTCGTCATATTTTCTCCCCGTTCCTCTTTGAGGAGGGGGAGTGAGAGAGCGGTTGTGGTGGAGCTCGGCTGTCCACCTGAGTAAAACCACCACAGAGGCAAGGTGAGAAAAGGTTGTACTAAGATGAAAAACCTGACACAGACACCCCCGTCAACCTCCTCTTCCAAGAGAGCAGTCCTGGGGAAGGGGATGCTCAGCCCACCTGCTTGTGGAGCACAGCAAGCCCAACAGAGGCTGGAGTGTGCATCTTAGAGACAAGTGAGCTGAGAGAGGCTGGCCACAGCAGCCAGCTGGGTGAGGCTGCACACGCAGAGCCTGCAGGGTGCAGCCATGGGTGCTGGAGGCTGCAAGCTGCCTCATGCCTCCAGGGTCAAGCTGGGCCTCAGTACAGCAGGGATGGTACCTTGTAGGGGTCCATAATCCGCAGATAGAGCACTCCATCAATCTGCAGCGTGACATTATCTGCCAGGAAAAAATGACACATCCTGTTTACTGAAACAGAAGAGAAAAGGCATGGCAGCCCCCCTTTCCCCTGACAGAATTAGCAGAGCTGGGCATGGCTGTCCCTCTCCTTCCTGTCATCAACAGTGTGGCATGGAGAGAGAGATCAGCTGAAATAGAACTCCTCGTGTAAAACACTTTGTAAAAAGAATCCCTACATTCTCTACAAAGTGTCTCCCTTTGACTTTTAAATACACCAGAAACCTCAGGTGTCAAGATCAAAACATTTCATGCTGTAGCTACCTTAACAGGTAAAAGATTTAAGTGGGGAAAAAAGAAACAATACTAGAATTATAACAGACAAGTCCACCAACCAGATCCAAAATCTTTGCATGTCATTTGCAAAAACACAGTGGAGATTTTTCCTGGTTCAACACATGAAAATTTTTGAAATATGAAAAATTGATTATTGCCTGCTGTATTCATCACAGCAAGAAGTGGAGCAGCCCAGAGGGGCACACAGAACCTCCTGGTTTTGCTGGTCATAGCGTCGTGTGTACGGGCAAGTCTGGGTCCACAGACATTTCTTCTCAGAAAGAGCAGTCAGGTATTGGAATGGGTTGGCCAGGGAGGTGGTGGAGTCACCGACCCTGGGGGTGTTTAAGGAAAGGTTAGACGTGGTGCTTAGGGACATGGTTTAGTGGGTGACATTGGGGGTAGGGGGATGGTTGGACCAGATGATCTTGGAGGTTTTTTCCAACCTTGATTCTGTGATTCTAGGAGCCTGGGACATTTCCTCTCATCCCCGCGCTGTCCCCTGTTCACCGCAGATGCAGGGGATGGGAAGGGGTAGGAGACAGAAACTTTTCCTTACCTAGGGTGACAGCTGACTGCTCTGGGACATTAATGACAATTTCTTTGAGACTCTGCACATAACGAATCTGATCCAACAAAGGGATGAGGAAATTCAAACCCTGTGAAAAAGGTGGGATTAGACAGTTGAATCCTGAAGCCAGACAGAGGTTTTCCCATCCAGGGAGCTCAGACAACCTAGAGAGAGATGTGCAAACAAAGCCCAAGTACGCAACATGCTGCATATGTTTCAGGTAGAGCAAACATGCTTCACACATGCACGGAGCTTAGGTTTTTCACTGCTTTTAACACACAGTTTTAAAGGAAATTAGTCTACAGGCACCTAAAAGAATCACAGTCTGCCAGAATAAGCACGATTACTCTGACCATCCTCTGAATCCTCTTGCAAAGCATACGCCTTGCCACAGCTACATGAACCTGCCAGACCCAGAAGGGCAGAAAATCAGCTCCTTACGGGCTCAAGGATTCGGTGGAACTTGCCCATCCTCTCCACCACCCAAGCCTCCTGCTGTGGTACGAAGAGCACCCCGATGTTCATGGGCAGGCTGGAGTTCAGCCGCTGCGGTGCCAGGGCCAGCCACGCTGAACGCTTCAGCTGCTGGGCACGCTGCGGGACGGAGAGGCACGAGATGGAGCCCAGCAGCGGGCGGGCAGCCCCTTGCCAGCGACCACCACTCCTCCTCCACTTCCTCCTCCTCCTCCTCCTCCCCCTCCAGGCTCGCAGCCAGCATTCCGAGGGCACACGGGTGCGCACCACGGCTGTTCATGGGGCTCATCCCGGCTCTGGAGCTACCCCCCAGCCCCTTCCCTCACATCCCACCTGCGGTGGGGGACCACAAACCCACCCCGGGACGCTCACGGACCACTCGGCGCCCTCCAGCTCCATTACCCCGGGGTTCTCCCCACACACACACCGCCCCCGACCCCTCAGCGGTGCCCGGCCCCGGCCCCACCCGCAGCAGCCCGGGCCCTGCCCGGCCCAGCATCGCTCCCCCAGCGACACCGTCCCCGCTCCCGTCCCGTTGCCGTTCCCCGCCCGCGGCCCCGGAACCTCCCGAGGCAGCACCGCCTCTTCCGGAGCCCTCTCACCGCGGTGGCCGCTGCCCTTGGTTCCCCTTCGTGTCCCCCCCCTCATTCCCTCAGGGCGTTGTGGGGCCGGGCTCGATCTCCAAACGTTTATTAAATAAAACCCAACACAGAAGTACCGGTGCAGCGCTCTGGGAGGGGGGCAGCTCGCTGCTGAGGCGGCCCCCTTCCCTCTCCCCCCCACCCCAGTCCTATTTTCCCACACACACGGCGACCTGCAGGGCTCCCTTGCTCCAGGATGGCCTAGGCCTGGCCCCCTTCCTCCGTCATTCCCTGGCCGGTGGCTGCTGAAGCCACAGGGGTGAGGGGATTCACCGCACACACGCGCGCATGCACACACACACACAATGTTTTGGCCACCATTGAGATGACGCCCAGCAGGTCTCAGCCTCTCCCCAGGCTTTTAACAGAGCCCCCCGCTGACCCAACTTAGTCACCGGCTCCTTTCATGGGGGGAACACGGCCACCCTTGCTGTCCCCTAGCAGCCCCATGGGGCTGGGGGGTGCAGCCCCCGCTGTTTGGGGCCTCATCTGGCACCTGTGGGGGAAGAGTAGCGCCTCTGCTCCTCTGCCTCCCCAGCAACAATAAATACTAATACAAACTTTCCACGCTTTTGGCTCATGCCCCAGGGACAGGCACAGGCAGCCTCCCCCCCTCGCCTCTAGCCGTGCCTCCCAGCTCAGAGCAACACCGGCAAAAGCCCTGGGCATGTCCCTGGGGTGCCAGGGCTGCCCCTGTCCCTCCTTGTGAAGCCCCCTTGGTGATGGCAGGGGACACGGCCACGACATCGGGGCAGGTGAGGAGGGTGATACTTTGAGGTGGCGGTGCTTCATCTCCTTTACTCATCTCTCCCTGAAGCACTGGGCTGGGAGCTCCCCGGCAGCCCCAGGGCAAGGGAGAAGGTCAGGCCCATGGCGAGTAGCAGGGGTTCCTTGGCATCTCCGTGAAAGATTTCAGTTCGTAGGGGATCCTCGAGTCGACCTCAATCGACTTGCGGGAGAAAAGCAGCCGGATGTCATCGTGAAGGTAGATCTTCCCCGACTTGGAGCTGTGAAACCTGGGAGGAGACTAGTGATAGGACAAGAGGGAATGGCCTTAAGTTTCACCAGGGGAGGTTCAGGTTGGAAATGAGGAGATGTTTCTTCTCAGAAAGAGCAGTCAGGCATTGGGACAGGATGCCCAGGGAGGTGGTGGGGTCACCGTCCCTGGGGGTGTTTAAGGAAAGGTTGGACGTGGTGCTTAGGGACATGGTTTAGTGGCTGACAGTGGTAGTAGGGTGATGGTTGGACCAGATGATCTTGGAGGTCTTTTCAAACCTTAATGATTCTGTGGAGGATCCTCAGACTTGCAAGCAAGG
Organism: Heteronetta atricapilla; assembly: GCA_011075105.1. Classification (NCBI taxonomy): domain Eukaryota; kingdom Metazoa; phylum Chordata; class Aves; order Anseriformes; family Anatidae; genus Heteronetta; species Heteronetta atricapilla. The sequence continues at coordinate 95,881 of MU014707.1, forward strand.
GCAGCACAACCTCATCTGGAGTTGGGGACACAACTCCCTCCCCTCCTGTGACCCTGGTCAAAGCGGCCATGCTCTGGTTGCCTTCAGAGGGACAGAGGTGGCTGTCATGGGGCAGGACTACAGCTCCCTGCAGCCCTTTTAGTGCAAATAACAGCTAGTCCCTGCTCCTCCCCAAGGCTATGGGGTCAAGCTACCACCCCACACACTAGCAGAGGGGGCTGCAGGTTTGGGGGAAGCAGGGACATAGGGAGAGGGGCCTGGGAACCCAGGACAGATCTCCATCCCACCCCATATGCCCTACCTCAGGTGCATCAGGTAGCAGAGGACCCTGCGGGGCGGGCTGGTGCCTGGTGGCTCGCTGGGGGGCACAGTGGCCCCTTCCTCCTCCCCCATGGGCACCAGGAAGATGCGGTGGCGTAGGAAGGTCATGTGGTTGGCCGGCATGTCCTGGAAGTCGTACGTCACCAAGAACATCTTCACCACGGTCTTGTTGGGGTTAAATAAGGTCTGGGGGTAGAGGATGGGTGGGTGGGGGGTCAGACTGGGAAGGGCCCAGGAACAGATCCATAGGACAGGGCTGGGGCATCTGGAGGCAACGACAGAGGACTCAAGGGACCAGAAGAGTCGTCCTTGCCCCACACCAGCCCCAAGGGGCTTTGCCTGAGGCTCGGCTCTTGCCCTGTCTATGTCCCTCACAGAAGAGCCAGCACAGGTCACTGAGCTGGCCCACAGCTAAGTCCTCTCCACCCACCTCCACTCCCATGCTCCCATCCCATCCCCACTGCACATACACACCCCACCAGCCTCATCCTTCCCCACATCTCCTGTCCTGCTGTCTTCCTGTCAGCACACTGGGGATCCTGTGCTCCCTGCACTATGCTTTCTTGGTGGCCATGCTACTCTGCACAAAGATTTCTGGCTGCTGCCCCAGCTAAGCAGCACAATAGCAGAGACGCTGTGGATGCCCCATTCCTGGCAGTGCTCAAGGCCAGGCTGGATGGGGCTTTGAGCAACCTGGGCTGGTGGGAGGTGTCCTGCCCATGGTGGGGGGTGGGACTGGGTGAGCTTTAAGGTCACTTCCAACCCAAACCATTCTGTGATTCTGTGATAATGGAGTATCTCCACCCCAGGAAGCAACAGGAGTCCAACTACCACTCACCACTTGGATGGTTCCAGCTTTGGGGACGCTGTAACCCTTCTTTCCCAAGGCCTCCAAGTCAATCACTCCCTGGGGCAAAACAAACAGCATGTGAGAGAGAGTGAGAAAGCCCATGGAGAGCCCAGCTAGGATGCAACATGGGGCCAAGACTCCACTTTCTCTTTGCTTTGCAGGTTAAGTGTTGCTCCTGAGATAGCTGGTGGTCTCCTCAGATGTGTGGCTGATTGAGCCAAGCTCTCCATAGAAGAGCAGCCCCTGAGGATGTGCAGTGTCTGGACACAGCCCGCGCTCACCTCCCCCACTGCCCCAGCCCATGTGTACGTACCAGGAAAGGTGAGGGCGCGCTGTGTTCAGAAATGTCAAAGTAGGTGACGTCCACAGGCAGAGTGGCATGCTGGGGGCAGTAGGAGCCACTGGCACCAATCTCTGCTGTGAATCCCTCGATGTATCCTGATGGTGCAAAGCACCCTTTCAAGATGGACTCCTGAAAGAGTTGAGGGAAGTGTTAGGGACTGGAGACTGCCTGCAAGGGATCCTGGCTGCTTTTTCAGAGACAGATCCCATCCAGCCATAGGTGGCCTGAAACCAGCCTTCTGTCACAGAGAAGAACCTGCTGGTTGAGCTGTACTGGTGGTGAGCAGCTGCCACGTCACAGTCAATGTGCACGAGATCCTTGGGGACAGGCAACCCAGCCCCATGCCAACTGCCATAGAAAGCAGCCGGCTCCCATTGGGCTCAGCTTCTCCCAGCCCAATGCCAGCCTAGCCCGAGCCCTCCAGAACCACCTCCCTCCCTGGCAGGCCATCACCGCGTGGGTGCTGTTACCTCAAAGTTGCCCAGCAGAGTATGGCTGATGGTGGTGGTGGCCCAGGGTGCTGCAGAGGACCGTGTTCCCCTCCGGAGGCTGCTCCGGAGATGTCGCCTTGAGAGGAGAGCAAGAATCAGTGTGGGACCGGAGAGCACAGCCTTGGGTTGTCCATCTCCCTGGGGGTGCAGAACCTTCTGCTCTGATGGAGATGGAGACATCCTTCCCTCCACCCCTTTCCCTGGTAGAAGTTGAACCCATCTTTCAAACCCCAGAAGCAGCCTCCCTCCATCCCACAGTCCAGAGTCTTGTGGAGGAGAGATGCCCACCAACCCAACCCAACCGCCCCAGCAGGCTGTAGGGTGCTGGGATCGCTGTGCACCCCAGATCCTGCTGCGAGGCAGGAGCTGCTGGGACACTCACGATTTGAGGTGCAGCCCCCTCTTCAGCCTCCTCCCGACCTCAGTGCAATCTGCAGAGCTCTGGAAGGGACATGAAACCGAGGAACATGTTAGGGCACCAAATGGGGACCGTGCACCACCTCTTGCCCTGTCCCACATCCCTGCTGGGATGGCATGGGGGGGCAGCGTGAAGCATGGAGAGGACACAGAGCTGCCAAAACCCAGACCTGGCTGCAAGGGACGGTCTTTATCCTCCCAAAGTGGCTCTGCTGAGGAAGGTGGTGACGAAACCCAAGACAAGGGTGCAGCACTGTCCTGGTTTCAGCTAGGATAGAGTTAATTTTCCTCCTAGTAGCTGGTAGGCTGCTATGTTTTGCATTTAGGATGAGAAGAGTGCTGATAACATGCTGATGTTTTAATTGCTGCAGAGCAATGCTTACACTAAGCCAAGGACTTTTCAGCTCCTCGCTGTGTCCTGCCAGCGGGCAGGCTGGGGGGGCAGCAAGAGCTGGGAGGGGACAGACCCAGGACAGCTGACCCAAACTGGCCAAAGGGGTATTCCATACCATCTGACGTCATGCTGAACAATATATAGGGGTGGCTAGCCGGGGTGGGGGGCTGGCTGCTTGGGGTTGGGCTAGGCATTGGTCAGTGAGTGGTGAGCAATTGCATTGTGCATCACTTGTTTTATACACATTATTATTTTTATTATTATTATTTCTGTCCTAATAAACTGTCTCTGTCTCAACCCACAGGCTTCAGTTTTTCTCTTTTCTCTCCCCCATCCCAGAGAGGGAGGGGGGAGGGTGAGCGAATGGCTGTGTGGTGCTGAGCTGCCAGCTGGGTTAAACCACAACAAGCATGCAGCCTCCCACCCCGTAAGCCACATCTAAGGAATGGTAACATGTACGACAAAGCTCCCTGGCCAGTCTGGGAAAAGTCCCATCCCCAGGCGATTCATGCAAAGTCTGGGCAAAGGGTCGGGCTGCCCACAGCCAGATTCCTACAGCTGTAGGGTCGGGGATTAAAGACAGGGCCTCACTGCTGTCTCCTTTTAAAAGTGCCCCCTTTTCAGGGGTTTTCATTTCTGGATGCCACACAAAGGGCAGCACAACACAAAGGGATGATGGAGCTAGCTGGCATGACTGGGCTGGAAAACCAAGGGAAGCTGCTGGAGGACCTCACTCTGTAAGGGCAGTGCTGGGGGCAGCCAGGCTGGGGGGACAGTCACCAAGAAGGGCACGTGGACAGGGATGGAGCTGTGTCCCACGCACAGTGCATCCTGGCTCTGAGCAGCAACAAGCCAGGGTGCCTCTGCTTTTGTAGGACCAGTGGCAGGCTACAGACCACATGTCCCAGGGCTGGCCACTATCCACTGCACTGTGGCACTGGAACAGGACACGGTGCCATGCCACTGTGGGCCATGTGCCCAAAAGGGACAGCTCTGGGTGTCTCCAGGCTGTTCCCTGCTTCTTCCTAGCCCCCCCAGCAATGCTCACCTTGGCTGCAGGGAGCAGGTGGTTCCAGAAAGGGGCCCCCTTGGTGCCTGTACTGTGACAGGCTGTGGGCACTAGGTGGCACGGCAGGGTCTTCTTCTTCCTCACCGTTGGGGACAGGCTCTCGTCCTCGGAGCAGGAGTCGGCCACAACTTCACCAGTGGGCAGCAGCTTCCTTTTGGCCCGGCAGCTGCTGCTGCTGACCCGGCTGCTCTCACAAGGCGTCTTCTCCAGGGAGCTCAGGCTGCCAGGCTCAGGGCTGAGCACTGTCTGTGGAGCCAGGGGCTCCTTGCATCCATTGGCCGCCACTGGCCATTCCTCTCCTCCGCTAGCCCTGCTGCTCTGAGCAGGGCTGCTCCCTGGCTTTTCTCTCCTCCCACCAGAGTCCAGCTGGGACATTTGTGCAATACTGTGCAAATCATAGTCAAGTAGTTTGTGGCCACTCACCCGCTCCCTGTTCTCCCTGCAGTCCGCAGGCTGATCCCCTGGCGGGACAGGGGATGTGCAAGCAATGTGCTGAGGCCGGGAGGAGGAGACATCCTGCAGCTTGTCCTCTCTGCTGGCCTTGGGGCTGCGGCTAGGGCTGCCCTCGCACCGGTGCTCCACCACCCGCACCCCACTATGGGAGAAGTGCTGGGCAGAGCCGCACAGGGACAGCTCCTCCACCAGCAGACCGTCCTCGAAGGTATCGTCATCCTCCAGGGCAACCTGCCTGGGGCCCCTTTCACACTTGCCGTCCACCCCCCCGCCACCCCAGTGAGTTCGTTTGGGATCCTGCACCCCCTCCGGAGTCTGCTGCTCAGGGTAGCCCCTCTTGACAGCCGGACGGCTGCCTGCCCGCTGCTCTGTGCTCTCGGAGGAGCTGGAGAGATGGGAGAAGATGGAGACCTGGTAAACCTTCTGGCGCTTGATCTCCATCTCATTGTAGCCCATGAGGATGCCGTGGTGGGTGCAGCGCTGCGAGGAAGGCTCCAAGGCCACCTCTCTGATGGGTTGGGGCAGGCCAGAGTCTGTGCTAGGCTCCGGGGGCAGGGATGTCTCTGCATGGATGTGCCGCATGGAGCCTCACTTGGGTGGGCCCCACGTGAAGCTGGAGCCAGGACAGCCCATGCAGCAGCAGGAGGGGGACAGTAAAGTGCCACAGGTGACGATAGGAGGGCAGGGGCAGGAACTGGACCCCCTCACTCAGGACGTCCGAGTGAGCCCCCCATTATGGGGTGCACTGCAGCACAGCATCTGGAAAGAGAGGGGAGAGGTCAGCCGGGATCAGGGTCCTCGTCCTGCCTTCTGGACCTGCTGGGAGATGGGCAGCCCTGCTTGGACCTCCCTCCCCAGGGATGGGAAGAGGAATCAGACTGGCATGGCTTCTGCAGACAACCCCATGGCATCACCCACTTGCAAGATCAGCACTTCCCTCCTGGCCTGGGCACAGAGAGGAGTCTCCAGCTGGGCTGGAGGCTATGGAGGACAAGTCTGTACACGCGAGTGTGATAAATTAGTGGGGGTTTGTTCATTGTTTTTGAGGAATTTGGAGGATCTGCTGAGGGGATAAGTTTGCACAATTTAATGGCCTTGGTAAGGGGGAGGATTAAGCAAGCAGATAGCAGGAAGGGGTGTTGGGTAAACATCCCTGAGTGAAGCCAGACTCTGTGAAATCTCTTATCACAAGCCCCCCACCTGAACAGGAGCACAACGCGTGATCACCAGCAGAGGAACAATGACCCCCCCAACAATAGACTGCGCAGCCTCAGCCAGTTCAACAAGTCCCGATAAGCCGGAACTCGCCTGCTATAAAACAGCAACCCTGGAAAGGGAAGTTGCGTGCTGTTGCGGAGCGGAGACTCCCCAGACGCCCAGCGATGTTTTGCTTGTGTCTGCTTACTTGATTAATAAAATAATTTCAATAGACCAAAAAATTGTGTGGTCTAATTTATAACAATTTGGTGCCGTGACTCGGATAAAGGCGGTTGATCAGGAATCCCTCTAGGGGAGGCGCCCCGCCGATTTCGGCGGCCCCAGAAACGGAAACTCCTGCTCGAGCCTTTCACCGACGAACCCAAAATTAGACACAAGCAAATAAAACCGGTAACCCCTAGGTAATCTTTGTGCACGAAGGCCGAACGAAGACCCACGGGGTGGGTAAGTATAGGCCGGTGATCCGTTCGGTTGGGGTTGGGTATCCCGGAGCACGACGTGCGAGACGTCCAAGTGCGGATGAAGCGAGTGCGGACCCCTCGGTAGTGCGGCTCCCACCTCCCACGAGGGACTGGGCCACGAAAAGGGGGAAGCGTTGTGTGTGTGTGTGAAGGTGCTCCGGAAGATGGGGCAGAAGAAAAGTAAGCCTTCTGGCCTCATGGGGAGGGAATCCTCCAGTACTGTAGGGATACCTTCTGTCCCTTCTGATAGTCCGTTACGACAAATGATTAAGAATTGGAATGATTCCCCTTCTAGGCGGGGAAAGAGTAAAGTTAAAATGATTATTATTGTATAGAAGTGTGGGGCAACAAGCCCATCAAAGGGGACAGCGTTTTCTGGCCCCTGTTCGGCTCCTTTGAGGATTGGGTATGCCAAGCCCTCAATATTTATGTTAACTCTAAGGAGCCCTTTAGTCTGGAAGAAAGTGAGTATGCACACCTCTGGATAAATTCAGATACGAGGACGCATCTATATCCTCTAAAAGAAAAAGGAATGTTAATAGTTCTGCCTCAACCCGAGGTTGAGATCTCAAAATCACAGAGGGTGTGAGCCCTCAGGGGCAGAGGGACCATGATGGGTCCAGAGAGTTGTCATGGAAACAGAAAAGCAGCTAACTCTTAAAACAACCTGAGTTTATGTGTGAGTTTGGATTGCTAATGGGACTGCTCAGGGAACTTTCAATGATTGCATTCCCTGACTGACCCTCCCTCCCCATCTGAGATCCCAATCACCCCGGAAATTATAAACTGCTATACCGAAATCTGGTTAATTTGGGAATTGAGAATTTATTCCAACAAGGTCCAAAGGAAACCCCTATGGAATTTTTGGACCAACTTTTGAAATAATAATAATAATAATATACAATAATAAAGATTTGTACGTGGCTTCAGAAAACAGAGGCAATTGGCTAGCCTCATTCTAGGGCAATTGGCCTCCTGATATCAGAAAGAAATTGTCTTAGGCTGCAGAACCGTCAGGAATAACGGGGACCTGCGGCACCTACCCTAGCAGGTCCACTGGTTGAAATAAAGCTAGGAAACGAAGAGAGAGGCTTGAATTTTTGTTGGTTAAGGGAGCTTCTTTCTCTGTGTTAATTAGTCTGTAAATGTAATAGGGGCAACTGGCCAACAGGAAAAGGTGTTTTTTTGTTGTTGTTGGGTTTTGTTTGTTTGTTTGTTTGTTTTGTTTTTACAATGCTTGAAATTTAAATTGGGAAAACAAATAGGGATACATAGGTTTTTATATCTACCTGGATCTTCAAAATCTCTATTAGGTTGAGATTTGTTAGAACAATCAGAGGCAGAAATTGTCTTTGAAAAAGGGCAGCAAAGCGGAGGGATTCCAAAGAAGAGTTTGTTAGGATGTATATTGAGTCACTGGAAGGATATTGGGGGATCTCTGGGTGGGACGGAAAATAAGAAAACGCTGATAAAATATTGTAGCTAGTGGTGGCCTCTTTATAAGTTGGAATGTGAGGGAAAGTGGCCACCAAACGGTACTTTGGATTACAATACTTTGCTGCAATTAATGTTGTTTCTGAGGAGAGAAGGGAAATGGGTTGAAATGTCATACACTGATATGTTATTTCAGCATCTTGGAGGGAAAAGGTATGGAATTAAGTTGGCCTCTGACTGAGCTTTTGGTGCTGGTATTAGAAAAGTACAGGTTGGAGAAAGATAAAGAAAGTGTTAAAAGGGTTGTTGAAGGTGTTAAAGGTGTGGCATGTAGTATTTGATAAAGCTGTTTGAAGTTGAGCGAGCAGGGGGCGGGGGCGTCCCCCCCCTCCGTGTCCTTCCGTCGCCTGGGCGGCCGTCGTCGGCCTCCGCCGGGCGTTGGGGCGCGCGGGCGGGTCTTCGTCCCCCTAAGCGGAGACCCCTTCGGGGAGCCGTCCGGGCTCCTGGCGCTCCCGGAGTGCGCCCGCGCGGGCGGAGCTCGTGCCTCCCCCCATCCCTCCGCCGTCCCCGAGCGAGCCGCCGGGGTCGGAGGTGCGGTGTGCCGCCCTCCCCACCGGCCCCCACGCGCGGCTGTCTGCGAACCAGAAGCAGGGCAAGAAATCAGAAATCTGCTTTAAGGGAGGGATTATATCCCCTACGAGAAATAGCGATGGGGGGACCCCAGCCAGGAATGGGATACGTGGCCGTTCCCATTAACTCAGGGGATGTGAGAGATTTTAAAAAGGAGGATGGGAAGTACAGATTGGTACATGATTTACGGGAAATCAGTAAGAGGACTGTTAGCAGGTTTCCCGTGATGGCAAATCCACATACACTGCTCAGTCAATTACACCCAGAGGACCAGTGGTATAGTGTAATTGATCTAAAAGATGCATTCTGGGCATGCCCCCTGGACGAAAAATCTAGGGATTATTTTGCCTTCGAATGGGAGGACCCAGACACCTATAGAAAACAGCAGTTAAGGTGGACGGTCCTGCCCCAGGGGTTTACAGAATCCCCAAACTTGTTTGGGCAAGCACTGGAGCAAATTTTGCAAGAGTACAACAGAGTACCGGGCACAACCCTGATCCAATACGTAGATGATTTACTAATAGCTGGAAAAGATGAAGACATTGTAAGACAAGCTAGCATTAGCCTATTGAATTTTCTGGGGTCGCAGGGATTAAAGGTGTCAAGGTCAAAACTACAGTTTGTAGAAAAAGAGGTAAAATATTTGGGTCATTTGCTAAATAAAGGAACTAAGAGGCTGGATCCTGAAAGGGTTAAAGGGATCCTAGGAATAAAGGCCCCAACTACCAAAAGGCAAGTGCGGCAACTGTTAGGGTTAACTGGATATTGTAGACAATGGATAGAAGATTACAGTGGAAAGGTTAAATTTCTATGTAACAAATTGAATAGGGAAGGATTACTCAAATGGACAGAAGAAGACGAGGAGCAATTAGAGAAATTAAAAGAAGAACTGATGCATCCACCAGTTTTAAACTGCCCGGAATTAAAAAAAAACATTTTTCTTGTTCGTAAATAGTACAGAGGGGACTGCCTATGGTGTACTAGCTCAAGAATGGGCAGACAGTAAAAAGCCAGTGGCCTATTTATCTAAGCTATTAGACCCCGTTAGTAGAGGTTGGCCCAGCTGCTTGCAAGTAGTGGTGGCAGCTGCCCTACTAGTGGAAGAAGCACAAAGGATTACATTAGGGGGAGAAATAAAGGTTATATCCCCTCACAATATACGTGGGGTGCTGCAACAAAAAGCTGAAAAATGGATAACAGATGCAAGGTTACTAAAATATGAAGGGATCCTAATATCCTCACCCAGATTAACATTAGAAACGACTACAGCACAAAACCCTGCTCAGTTTCTTTATGGTGAACCAAATGAGCAGCCCAAACATAATTGTCTTAGAAACATAGAAGAACAAGTGAAATTGAGGCCTGATTTGGAAGATGTAGAATTGCCTTTAGGGGAAAAGATATTTGTGGATGGATCCTCAAGGGTAGTCGAGGGTAAAAGAAAATCAGGGTACGCATTGGTTAACGGAAAAACATTTGAGGTAATAGAATCAGGCCCTCTGAGCCCGAGCTGATCAGCGCAGGCTTGCGAGCTATATGCCATGTTAAGAGCTCTGAAATTATTAAAGAACAAAAGCGGAACAATATATACAGATTCTAAATATGCTTATGGAGTAATACACACCTTTGGGAAAATATGGGACGAGAGAGGACTTATAAATTCACAAGGAAAAGGACTAATTCATCAGGAGTTGATTCTCCAAGTTTTACAAGCCATCAGGGAGCCTAAGGAGATCGAGGTGGTGCATGTAAAAGGACACCAGCGAGGGCTGAATCCCCAAATCAGAGGCAATAACTTAGCTGACCAGAAAGCAAAAAGAGCAGCCCTCATGTGCGTATATGAAGTGACTAAGAGAGCCGACTGCCCGAGTTGTGGCAAGGGGAAGGATTTAAAGAAATTTCCATGCTATGATTGCTGGAAAGACTGGGGAGTAGAAGGGATTGAATGTAATTGTTCGGAGGAGGAGAGTCCGCTTTATAGAAACTGTCACAAGCATGGCCCAGCCAATTCTTTATGGTCTGGTGGGCACGTCCCCCTCCCCTTGTTTTGTTTTACTACTGTGGAAAGGGAAAAGATGACACAAATGGGGATTCGAGAAAATGAAAAAGGAAAATGGGTACTACCTGACGGACGAGAAGTGTTACCAAAATCAGTAGCTATGAGGGTGCTACGGAGATTTCATGAACAAATGCATTGGGGTGCTCAGGCGTTAGTAGATCAATTCGCCACTAATTATATGTGTATAGGGATATATAACATAGCAAAGGGAATTGTTAATGGGTGTATGACTTGTCGGAGGGTAAATGCTCAAAATATGAGAAAAGGGGTTCCAGGAGGATGAGAATTAGCCCACCGACCCTTTGCAAGAATTCAATTGGACTTTACCGAACTTCCCAAAACAGGAAGATACAAATATTTTCTGGTAATCATAGACCATCTTACAAGTTTTGTTGAAGCATTTCCCACGACAAGGGCTACAGCACAAACCGTAGTGAAAATACTGTTAGAAAACATAATTCCCCGATATGGGATTGTAGAAGCAATAGATTCTGATAGGGGACCACACTTTGTGTCAAAAGCATCCCATGACACAATGAAAGCTTTAGGAATTAAATGGGAATATCATACTCCCTGGCACCCTCAGAGCTCGGGGAAAGTAGAACGGATGAACGGGGAAATTAAAAAGCAACTTACTAAATTAATGTTAGAAACAAAAACCTCTTGGATAAAGTGCTTGCTGCTGGCTTTGTTAAGTATACGCGTGAAGCCCAGGACTGATCTGGGAATCTCCCCTTTTGAAATGCTGTATGGTATGCCTTATGATCTCGAGATACCCCTTGATCATCCCCACCTACAAGATGATCAATTAAAACCTTACCTCACACAATTGATAAATAGACTCAGGGAATTACAGAAAAAGGGTTTAATTGCGCAACGTCCCCCTTTGGATATGGCAATCCACAAGATACAGCCCGGAGATAAGGTCCTGATAAAAACTTGGAAAGAAGTTACATTAACACCACAATGGGAAGGCCCCTATGTGTTCTGCTTACTACAGATACAGTCGTCCGGACTGCGGAGAAAGGATGGACACATGCCAGCCGTGTTAAAGGACCCATCTGTGACGAGAAGTGGGAGATCGCTTCAGGAGACAAAGGCCTGAAGCTCACATTGCGACGGACCCGATAGGTACCGTAGGATAAGGTAGAGGCTCTCCCCTGAAGAACACTACTGCTGCCGAGAAGAGTTAAAACCTCGTAGTTGGCTGCAACCCAACTGACGAGAAAGGCAGAGGAGTGAATAGGTGGGGAAAGAATGGGCCTCGGTCGTCCCTACTGGTATTTGGGGGTCCTAGCAGTGACCGTATCCTGCATAGCGACTCAACACCACCCCCACCAACCTTTTAAATGGACTTTAAGTCGATTCGAAGATCAACAGGTTATTGCAACCCAGATAACATCAGGGGGGGCAAGCTTTACTTCTACACTATTGTCAACTATAGCAGGACCTTTATTACTAATAACAATAGCATTGACTTTTGGGCCATGTATTTTCAATAGTGTAATTGCAATTGTAAAAGGTCGATTAGAAGCTGCTCATCTTATGCTTGTGTGTGCTAAGTATGAATCTCTTGAGCAGGAGGAGGACGACGCAGAAACTTTGATGCTCAGCAAGCAAATATTGCAGAAATTCAATGAACAAAATATGTTAGAAAAAGAAAAAGGAGGGATTGTGATAAATTAGTGGGGGTTTGTTCATTACTTGGGAAGTGGAGATG
>MU014707.1:142740-160104 GCA_011075105.1 Heteronetta atricapilla
CAACTCCCCCTTTCTCCTTATTTGGTGGATCTCTGCTGGATATCAGAGGCTTGGGCAGCGTCCCATGCAAATGGGACGTCCCATGCAAATTTTAGTTTTCTTAGTGCTCTGTTAGTTTTTCCTGGAAATCCAAGCCCTTTTAGGACTCTCCTAGGACCATGTTTTAGCTTGAAGATGGAATTTGTGAGCTTCTTCCTGGATGTGTCCAGCAGACTTCATTCTGTCTCTTTAGATTTTGCGAGTGGGTCTGTAACACTTCATGCTTATTGAAGATGTTAATTTCTTACCTATTGCACTCTTAATGAAGAAAGTGAAAAAAGGCAACTTGGCCAGTGTTGGCAGTCCTGGAAAGATATGTTTTACAACTCCTTGTTTTGTTTGCTTAAAATAATGTTGCCCTCATTTGCAATATTTTTCCTGTGCTACTAGAGCTTATGCAAATCTGGAAAACCTTTTGGAAACAAGCTGGCTGCTCTCATGGGCTTGTATTGTTCCCCTGTTCTTTTGAAGCCTCAGAGAGAGGAGCCAATACTGCACAGTCAGTCTTGGAAACACTTCTGTCTCGAGGGTGTGAGGGGTACCTCAGGTAATGTCATGCTGGAGGTATGTCACACCTATGATATACCTCTAAAGATGCAGTGAACACGCTAAGCAAAGCTCTGCTGCAACGTGCTGCGTTCATGCTGTGCAGCTGCTTGCTCTGCCACTTCCACTCAGGGTTTGATTTCTTCTGGTTATTTTGTCTCTCAAAGAGCTAAACAGAGCTGGAGGGTGCAGCCAGCATGGCTGTCCTCAGAGCTTCCTGCTCTTTGCTGGTGCTTGCTGTTCACTTAGGACAAAGACAGGTATTCTTTTTTGTTTGTTTGTTTTGTCTTGTTAGGTCAAGCACAAGTCTGCATCACTTTCTGTTATGACCTATGGCACTTCTGGACTACTTTGAAAAAGTAGTCAGATGCCTATCAAGGGAAGTTCCAACAGTCTCTTGATGTTTTGATTGGCTAATGTACAACTTCCAAGATCTTCTTGGTTCTAATTCATGTTTTTCTTTTTTTGTTGTTTTGTTTTTTCTTTTATGAAATGAATAATTTGCTGTAGTAGATTTTGAAGGAAGTGATTTAATCTGCCTTTCTTCGCTTTCCTTGCTGTTTGTTTTGCTTGATTTTTGTCAAGACAAATGAATTATCTGTCATAATTCTTGTGGTGTAGTGGGCTAGAGCTGCAGTGACTCTTATGAAGATGTTGCAGAAAGGTGTTTATATCCTTAAATATATATATATATCACGTTTTTAATGAGCACTTGGATATTTCTACTGGCTTGCTAGGTTTAACTAAGCCCTTGGCAGGCTAAACTCTTACTGCTCTTCCTGTCAGGGGAGCTGCAACACTGTGTTTTAATTCCCCTGTTTATCTGGGATTTGTCACCAAATAGACTTAAACTTTTGTTTCGGTTGCAGTGGTTACATGTGATTGCAGATGAGTCTGACTAATTCTTTTAGGCAAAACATCTTACAGTCAGCAACATCTCACTGACCACTTCTTTTCACAGATAGCTTCACAGCTATTTCCATTTGAGACTGGTCAGGTAGTTAATATTTACTCACAGAAAGCATTCTGGTTTGAACACCTGGAGTGGGTGCCTAGGAAGTATATTCTCTTTTGTCTTACAAACAAGTATGGTTTTTAAAAGACATGATAACAAAAACCTATAGTTAATGGACACCAAAGCAGGGGGGTAGCTGGAGAGCGAGGAGTGGTATTAATTAGACTCATAACTTCTGTTTTCTTTCCCAGTTCTAAAGCGGATGACTTATCCACTGCTATTCTGAAGCAGAAGAACAGGCCCAATCGGTTAATTGTTGATGAAGCCATAAATGAAGACAACAGTGTTGTGTCACTGTCCCAGGTGCGTCATTGGTGAAAATCAATGCATTTCATCTGGGTAATATGCAAGCTGTTGCTGTATATTAACTTTGTGATGTGAATCTATTTGTATAAAGCTGCAGCTGTTACAGGTGAGGGAGGTGGGTTGTCTTGTTTTTGAGCACTCTTCCATGCTAAAACATATTTTGATGCTGAACTTTTAAGATTCTGTCAAGCTTAAGCCCTTAGTCTGGCTTCAGGATTAGCTCATGACCAGGGTAGTGGGATCCTATGTCTTTGCGGATTTAGTTCATGTCTTTCAACACGTAATTCTCCAAAGTCAAGTAACTCTCCTTCACAAGCTTGAATTTTTGTTTTGTCAAAAGCTTGCTCTAATGTTGTTCCTGTTTGCAGGCAAAAATGGATGAATTGCAACTGTTCAGAGGAGATACTGTTCTGCTAAAAGGAAAGAAGAGGAGAGAAGCAGTCTGCATTGTTCTGTCAGATGATACCTGCTCAGATGAGAAGATTCGCATGAACAGGGTAGTTCGCAACAACCTGAGAGTGCGCCTGGGTGATGTGATCAGGTGGGGACTGCTTTGCTGACTGTTGCGTGTCCCTGAGTTGTCCAAATAACTCAGTAGCAGAGACAGGATCTGCAGGAAGTATTCTTACATCTTCCAGAGACGACCTCAGAAACATTTTCAAGTGCACAGCTAACAGCAGGGATCTCAGTTAACTTTTGGGTGTGTTTATGGCTGTGTACATATTGGGGTTAATACTAAAGAATAATGCTAAAGATTCTTCAAGTCTCTTCAGCACTTTCATGGGCCTAGGTCCTGTCATTAAATTGAATAGTTTAAATATTCCACTGCTGTCAGTTTTCTTCCCAACTTTACATTGTCAGATGAATTCACAATTTTTTCTTGTCTAAATTTCTAATTTCTATGCCATTAACAGGGGAAAGCATTAAACAATATTATAATTGATCTCACAGTATCTAGCTCAAGCACCAAGCTGTCCTGTGGCATACAGAAGTTGAAACTTGCTAGGAATGAACGACAAAAACATGAAGCAGTCAAATACCAAGATTAAAAATCCCCAAAGGAAATTTATAGTCAGGTTATGTATATTTCAGTTCATGTTATTAAAAGTAATTTTAGAATTAGGAATGCTTTAAAAGTGTTGCAGGAATTTTGTTGTGCAACACTTGAAGTACATATCATGTAGAACACATCATGGGTTACAGAAAACATTCTATGATAGGAGTACAGGGAAACTGCCATAGCACTTCTGAAATACAAAAATACTAATTTGCAGGCTTGAGTATGGGAAGGCTGACAGCTCCTCCTCCTGAGCATCTTCCTAATCTGGAATCTCCTACATGTTCTAGGAAAATTGGAACCTAGTTTCTGGCATTTTTCTTCCTGGGATGATACCTGGAATAATCTGTAAATGTAAAATATGTTTCATACAAACTTTGTTAGAGGAGAGGGGTGAGGCTGTACCACCCATCTCTCTATCACTAGAAAATGCAAGTTTTAAACAGAGTTGGAACAGAACAGTGCTTTGACCCAGTCCCTGTGAAGTAAAGGTGAATTCTCAACTTAAACTGATAGGGAGCTGCTGTTGGAGTCTTTTCTAGTGTGACAACTGAGCCTCTGCCCTCACCTCTTCTGCTGGGACTGTGTCTATAGCAGTTCTCAGCCCTCCAGATGCATTACAGATTCTTAGCTTTGTTGCAAGGGTCAGAGAACTTTGACACCTCTTGGCCTCATAAGTTTTTCTTGCTGATCTTTACTTATTGTCTTAACTTTTGTGGCCTGGTCTCTGCCAAAATACAAATTCATGCATTAATAATCACTTCCTGCTTGTGATCTGTAAACTGTTTTCCTTTACCCTTTTGCTGTATCCTCTCTGTAAAGCATGTGGTAAATGAATCTGTTAAGAGTCTCTCACAAAGCAGCGTACAAAAAGTAGTATGCTCAGTTGCAGTTCAGTGTAGGCTTTTCTTAGCAGGTGAAGCACATTTGAGCTTTTTGCCTCTCAGCCGCAGCTCGATACTCAGCTATTTCTACGGTAGGCTGTTTGCCTACTCTGTAAAATCACAGCTGTGGTGTTTATTTAAAAAGTGGGAAAGGGCCTTAGGACTTTAACCTAAATGTCAACCTCCACAAAGTGGGATTGACGGATGCCTGGCTGCAAGCCAATTACCACTGATTGGTACTTTGGGAGCCTTGCTCTGAATCAGGGTTATGAGCAGCAGGGGGCTCTATTCCTTGTAGTAAGTTAGAAGAGAGAGATGAAGGAAAAAAGTTACCCCATGCTCACTTTCCCTTACAGTTGGTTCAGCTGTAACTCCTTGTTGAAACAAAAATTAGCTTCTGACTCTCTAGGACTTTTGGCTGCACTAGTAATTTCTGAATTTGCTGGAGATGGTGAGGGGCATCCTGGAAGAAGAGCAGAGGTAGGAAGAAAGTCTGAAACTCCCCAGCAGCCTGGATAGGGCTGAGAGGAGTGAAGGAAGGCATGTGTTGTGAAGACTAGCTCTCCCCTGGGCATGGTATTTACCTTGTCAGCACTGAAATGTTCTTAGGCAGGTGGGAAGTCTGAGCATGGATTTGGAGAGTCCTTTCTGATGGTTGTACTGGCCTGGGAGGAGACATCACTGCCATTTCCAGACTCAGGTATAAGTCGAGGGTGATGTGGCTAACTGGAGTTTTCTTCTGTTGCAGCATCCAGCCCTGCCCAGATGTGAAATATGGCAAACGTATCCATGTGCTGCCAATTGATGACACAGTAGAAGGGATCACAGGGAATCTATTTGAGGTCTATCTCAAGCCATACTTCCTGGAGGCATACAGACCCATCAGGAAAGGTAATAACGCATGTTATTGAAGTCCTGATGCTGCTGATTGTGGTCTAGTTCTAAGACTGAGTAAAGAGAATTTCTGGGGACTTGCACAGATCACTACAAAGCATCAGACTGGCATCTGCAGAGTGAGATCTTGCTGGTGCTGATTCAATTTTCCCTAATCTTCAGAAGAAAGGGTAATACCTGCTACTGGCTTGCACAGCAGCATGAACATTCTGCTTTATTTTTTTTCTTGCTACCTTGGATGGGAGTGTGTTAGAAAAGTCTCAGGTAGAACTTAGTTTAACAAGATTTTCTCCTAACTTGCTACCACATGACAGGATTGGGTGTTTGCCTGTGTGTTCATCAATTGGTTGGATAGAGCAGCTGGCACCCTGACTAAATTCACTTCTTCAGAGTAATTCAATTAATAACTGGTAGAGTGCTTAGAAAACAAAATGCGCTTTTGGAGCTGAGCCAGTAGCACTTCTGCTGGAACAAATAGCTCCTAATACAGTATGAACACAAGTTGAATGAAGTTTTCCAGCTTCTGTAGCCCAGTTTAGCCAGGAGTCATAGTTAATATTATATATATTATTCTGCTTCTGGAGACAAGCAGTTACTATAACTAATAGCAACTTCTTATAACCACTTCCAAATAAGTTTTTATTATGTTAGGGCTTTTTGCCTCTTCCCTGGTTGCTTCTAGTGTTAGAATTTTTCCCCTTTTTGAGACAGTAGACAGAAGTGGAAAGTTTAAGGCTGCACTTAGCATGTCTATGTACAGACTGGAACAGCCACTCCAAAAGTCACTTCTTTGGAGCAGTATTAGCAAAACCAATATGCAGATGGTGTCTAGAGAGAATTTCCCTAGTGAAACAGTCAGCTGTTGCTGTGCTTTAGTGTAAGGCACTATGAGTCAAAATGGGACAGTTTGGGAGTTGGTTGAAGAAACCTGCTTTTGGGATCGAGTCTTGTGTTGCTCTGCAAACTTCTTGAAAGCTTTTTGTATCTTAGGGTGGTTTGACATTTCCGTCTGGCTTTCGCTTCTCCTGTCTTATGACTTTTCACTTGTGGTTGCACTATTTACTGTCTTTGGTCTTTACACTGGAGGCAGGTATCTCTTTTGTAAAGCTAGTTTCTAAAGGAGACAGGAAAAACTTGAGCATCTTACCCCTGGACCCTATTCTTAGCCTGTTTGAAAAGACTGGTTGCTTGACTTCAGTTTGTGACTAGGTAGCTGATCAAACACAAATTGTAAACCAATTTGAACTTTTCTTATTTTTCCCTAAACTACATTTGAATTATTTTTAAGATTTTTTTTAAATAAAAAAATCATTCTAGAACAGTTGAATTGGAACTGAATGGAAAATAAATGTGATTCATTGCCTTTGTTTGGTATTTAGGTATAATATTCTTTTCTCTTGTTTGCTGTTTGTTTCTGGATGAAATTTGAAGGGTTTAACTGTTTCAGATCTAAACAGTGCTCTGGTAGTCACACAGTACATGCAGCTCTTGAGTCTAAAATGTAGAGCAGTGTTAAAAATGCCAGTGGCATATGCATGTGTAACCTACTTCCTTATCCTCTATGGCTTCTGGTAGTACAAGGGTTGACACTTTGCAGACATCACCTCAGCAGGCTACTGAAATGTGGGATTTTCCAGGTGACATCTTCTTGGTGCGTGGAGGAATGCGTGCGGTGGAATTCAAAGTCGTGGAGACAGATCCAAGTCCCTACTGCATAGTGGCTCCGGACACAGTGATCCATTGTGAAGGAGAGCCCATCAAACGAGAGGTGAGCTGAATCCTGCCACGCAGTTCTTGTCCTGAATCCGTTCTGTCCACTGAAATCTGTTTCTGTGACAGTCCTAGAGAGCAGCAGAGTTGCAGTTCCTGGTTTGGCATTTTGTGTATTGAATGTAAGGGTTAGGAACTCTGGTTTCAGGAGATGAGCTGCTGCTGAAGGTAGTGGAAGAAATGTGTTTCCAGTATTCTTCCTCAGACACTGAGATAACACTAATGCTTAGGCTTGCTGAGAAAATGGTAATGTGATAGCAGCTAGTTTTGCATCTGCTTCCAGATATCTCATGCTGGACTTAGATGTATCTTTTCATTCTGAAATTCTGTTGATCCATAGCAGGGAGGACTTAATGTGTCGCTAAATTTCATGCCATGTGAAGAGAAAGTGATTAATGCTTTTTGAATGAGAAACTTGAAATCTTTAAACAGTTTTATTTATTCAATTAAATCCCTTACAGTATCTAGCCTTGAGTAGCCCAAGTTTAAGGCAGCTTGAGTTACTTGTCTGTCAGGAGTTGGCCACCTTACTTTTGTAGAGTAGGAAATCTCAGGGATATGAGGTAAGGTGGCTGTATGCCTCATAAAGTTAGCTACGTTGTGAAAAATTCACCTCTATTTGATGGTTGTGAGGCACCAAATGAATCCTGTTTGGGCTCTTCAGGTCACAGCAGAGTGTTTGCTGCCAAGGCCAGCAAAATGATGAATAGCTGAAGGTTGAAATAAATGAAGAGGGGCTGGGAGAGTGGCCTTAAGCTAGAGAAGGAAAGGTGATGGGGCAGGCTTTCTGGCAACTGCCTGATGGAAAGGTGTAGATGAATGGGTTCTTCTGAGGGTTGTGCCTAGGAACAGGACTAGAGACAATTGCAGAAGCTGGGTCAAGGGAAATTCCCAGTAGATGTTAGGAAAAAGGTTTCCGAAAAGCCTAGAGCAGAGCCCAGAGTGAGCAGGAATCTCCAGCTCTGGAAACCACCTTCAGTGCTTGATAGGGCCAGGCTTTGAGCAACCTGCTTCACATAGTAGTCCTGGCTCTGCAGGGCTCTGGCTTGATCCCCTCTGAGATTCCAGGCTATGCTATTTTATGATTTTATTGTGGCCTTACATTACAGATAACTAAGGCCAGTAGAGATTTGCACAGCCATGAGCAGAATGATAGCTGTAGGGCTGTACTGGAATAATTTGCTACAGCTGGTCTTATCTACATGTCTGAATTTCAACATTCTCAGTTAGTTTGAGCTAGTCCCAAAAAGAATCCCTTGTGTAATTCATGAATCTCTGCTGATTATAATAAATATCATTAATCCAATCCACATTTTTATTGATTGTTACCCACCAGAACAGTGACTCAAACCCTGCAGCAATTTGATTCCTAGCTTTCTGTTCATAGGGAACTCCTCTAGGCACCCCAATAGAATCTATGTACACTCTACCATCAAATGATACTCCTAAGCCTCTTTTACTTCTTCTGGGTATTTGTGATGTTTCTCTTTCAAATGCCAGGGTGAAGGGTATAGCTAATTGAACAAGTGCACAAGCGCCTCCCCAATTAGGTGGTAGGGTGGACCGTAAGATCTTCCCTCCACAGTACCACCAGAGATCTGCCCTGGGGATCTCAAGTCTTGAGCAGTTTCCCATCAAGTCCTCGGTAGCATTCAAGGTCCTCCTGCACAAGGCAAATTCTCCCAGATGCCGGGTAGCACTCACACCCTGCCGTGAGAGGCAGGCTGTATGGTTACCTATAGCTATGGAGAATGCAGGGGGAACCCTGATATTGCTATTATGCAAGGAAGGGAATAGCAAAGAGAGAGACTTACAGGCTTCATTTCCCCAGGCAGTCTTTTCTTGGTACAATGCAATCATACATCGCATCCCTTGGGAGTCTTTGGTCCACCCCAATGGGAAGGGCACTATCTGGGCAATCGGTCGTCCTGAGGCACAAGCATAGCAATTGCTATGGTTGAGACTCTGGACAGTATATCTGACCCATTCTATCCAGGCATTCACATCCCCATACCCTGTTTCAATCTCAGATGTTTGAACTGTTGCATTTCAAAGAGGGCCTCCTGTTTTCTCTCCTGTTTTCTCCTTGAGATTCTCCCTTTCTCTGATGGCAATAGAGGATTGTTTCCACACAACTATTCTCAGTCTGGCTGTTGGGTCTCTCCCAGTCATTTGTTCTCTCTGCTCAATTGTTGTTGGGCATTGAAATCTCCACAAGCTAACACCTCACAAGCATCAAACATGATGGATTGTGGTACATAACCCCCTGTCACATTCACCCATATTTTGACGGGGTATCCCGCCTTACTATTATCTGGTCATGCCTTTTCCAAGTTGCCAATTGACCAAGGCCTTCTCTGAGGCCTACAAACATGAGAAACAAAATTAGTAGTTGATTTTCCCGTCATTATTTTTAAACTTTAGATTTCCAAATTATTATCGATACAAAGAATAAGATGTACACTAGTACTACAACAAAACCCCCTTGGGAGCACTTCGATTCGCTATAGGCCAGTCCTTTCTCCCAATCACAAGTCACACTCATTAGTTACCTGTGAAATAAAAGGTTAGTTTACAACTATAAGCTTTTATCCTGCTCAGAGTCTATCATGAGGTTTTTCTTTTTGATTTTAACTTTCAACAAGTCTTCTGTAGGAACAGCTTCCCAGGTACTAGGGTCACAGGATGCCTTCACTCGAGTATAGTGAGTCCAACCTTTTTCTGCAGTTCTTACGGCTATTTCAGTGGTTAGTAGTACTTGGAATGGTCCTTCCCATTCAGGCCGGAGTTTTGATTCTCTCCAGGTCCGAATCAGGACCCAATTTCCTGGTTGATGGTGGTAAATGGGGAATTCCAAAGGTGGGGTTTGAGCCAACAGTGCACAGGTCCTGAGAGATGACAAAGAAGAGGACAACCCCAGAATACAGTTCTTAAGAAAACTCTTGTTTCAAATTGTGGTATCTCATCCCTTCTGCTCAGATAGGGCAATCTGAACAGCATCTCATATGGTGAAATTCCTATATCCTTTCTTGGTGCTGTTTGAACCTGTAGGAGTGCTAAAGGTAATCATTTTACCCAAGGAAGTTGGGTTTCTAACACTAATTTAGTCAATTGCTTCTTTAATGTCTGGTTCATTCGCTCTACCTTCCCAGAAGAGGAGGGGTGCCAGGGGTGTGAAAATCCCAATCTCTAAGGCCTGCATTAACCCTTGCAGTACTTGTGAAGTGAAATGACTTCCTTGATCTGAATCAATGTTTTCAACTATCCCATATCCAGGGACTACTTGCTCCATTGATACCTTAGCCACCCTGTTTGCAGTGGCAGATACTGAGGGGAAAGCTTACACCCATCCAGTCTCATGGTAAATTAGGACAAACAAGTGCTCAGTAAATTCTACCTGTATACTTTGGAAAGGTCGAATCCCTGGCTCCCGTCCCCCTCCAGGTGGGTTACGGATGACCTTTTTATTTACCTTTTGACATATGGTACATCCTCTGCATATTTGCTTCACTGAAGTGTATATTCCTACACAGACATACTTTCTTAGCACAACATCACACATTGCTTACACCTCCCAATGACTCTCTTGATGTAAAACAGATAATATTTGCCTCATTGGTGCTTTATTCAGCATTTCTCTCCCATCAGGGAGTATCCATTTTCCTTCAGACTTCGTGGCTCCTGATTCCTTAAAAAAAACCCTTTCTCTTAAAACTTCTTAGTTCTTTCTTAGTTTTGAACAACTCCCTGAATCTTCTCTGGATTTATTCTTCGTTTTCCCTCAGACATTAGATGCATCATATAGTGGACTTCTTTTTCTACATATTGTAATTTATTTACCAATACTCCCAAGCCCTGCTTTCCCAGAAAGTCGAACAGCTTGTTAGTAGCTTCCTTCACAACCATTTTCTCCTGTCCTGACAATAAATATCATCCACATATTTGTAACAGTAACACCTCCTTGGGAGACTGTAATTGCTCCAAAATCTGTTCTAGAACTTGCCCGAATAAATTGGTGGCCCTGTAAACCCCTGAGGTAAAACTGTCCATCTGTATTGTTGCTTCCACCCCCATTTCAGGGTCTTTCTGGTCAGAGGTGAATATATCTTTGCTCTCAGGGCCTGAGAGCGCCCCATTAATAACACTGTTATTCCAGCCTAACAATTTACTATCTGAATGCCCAATTTCATCATCAAATCCCTTCCCAACAAGTAGTCCCTGCCTTGGGTACGTACAGTAATTGCCCAGTGATCATTTTATCCCCTAGTCTCAGCTTGGTATCCCCAAAAAGTGGCACTGTTATCCCAGCCCCTTCTACCCCCATCACTTCTAGGGTTTCATTAGTTAATTTAATCCCTGATACCTTACAGTCCATTAATGACCTAGCTGTCCCAGTGTATTGGGTTCACATGGAAGGTTCTGGGGGGGTTGCAGTGACACCCCCCCCAGAGAGGAATCCAGAAGCCTCCCCGTGGCAGATAAGGGACATTTTCAGCCAGCCCCAAAGGGGCCCACTGCTGCCCAGAGCCAAGCCATGAGCAACACAGTCCCTGCCTCTGTGAGAGCACATCCACAAAAAACAAATGAACAAACAAAAACCTGCTGCTCGACAGCAGCTGGGAGAGCGAGGAGCAAGAAACCTCCCCACAGACACCAAAGTCAGCACAGAAGGAGGGGGAGGAGGCACTCCAGGCACTGGAGCCAAAGCCCCCCTGTGGCCTGTGGAGAGGCCCCCGGTGGAGCAGTCTGATGCCCCAATCCCCCCCTTCCCCGATACTTGGGAAACTGACCAAACACCACAGCAAATATACCAAAAAGCCGGAGTGCCTACCTTCTTCCCTTCCCCACTACTTCACGGATCCTGCCTCTTTAACCAGTCTCGGGCCCTCTGTCAGCTTTCCGCAGAACCGCCACCGTCGATGCACAGGACCGCTGAAATCAGCGGGGCATGCCTTCCTGCTGCTGCGGCGGTGAAGCTCCCCAGTAGGTGACTGGATCCCGGACGAGCCCCCAAATTGTGAGAAACACTCCGTAGCCAATAACTTAGGCTCAGGCGAGGATCTCAGTGAAGTAGTAATTTATTCGCGATTGCAATGGTGGGTGTCCCACAAGCAGGAGCGCCCCTACTAGTTCCATAACACAGTTTATATACTTTTTTTTTCTTGAGGACCGAGCCCCTCCCCTGTTTCACCACTGAGTGGGTAATACAGGTTCAAAGTCTATCGGATGCTTCACAGACAATACATGGCTTTCAGTTGTCGGCCTGTTATAAGTCAAATTTCTTTTGACTTCTGTACTCTTTGAGGTGGTAATGTTTCTTACACAGTGATTTCCGCCTAATTGCTCTAAGGATTCTGGTTGTCTGCATTTTACAAGGTTGTCTGTTAAGCTTTCTTAGCACTGCAAGCATATCTCAATACCACATTCCTTCCCTCTAAACAATGTAACTCTGCAAAAGCAACATTTTTATTCCCAAAATGGGCAGCAGCTCCTGCCAGGTCACCTGCTCCTGCGTGGACTCCTCTCCATGTGCTACAGGTCCGGCCCAGAATCTGCTCCAGCAGGGGTCTTCCACAGGCCGCAGCCTCCATCAGTGCAGGTCCACCTGCTCCACCGTGGTCTGCTCCAGGGCTGCAGTGTGGAACCCTGCTCCACCGTGGTACTCCATGGGCTGCAGGGGGACAGCCTGCTTCACCATGGTCCTCACCACAGGCCGCAGGGGACTTCTGCTCCGGTGCCTGGAGCACCTCTCCCCCTCCTTCACTGACCTTAGTGCCTGCAAGGCTGTTCCGCACTCCTCTCACTCTCCCGGCTGCTGTTTAGCAGCATTTCTTTTTTCCCCTGTCTTAAATATGCTCTCACAGAGATGCAAACAACATCACTTATTGGCCTGGCTCTGGTCAGCAGTGGGGTCCTTACCAAACATGGGGCAGCTTCTAGATCCTTCTCACAGAAGCCACCCCTATGGCCCCCTGCTACCAAAACCTTTCTACATAAACCTACTACAGCAGGTAATTTCCATTGTATATCTGGGAAGTCAGAGCTAAGAAACAGTTGTTGAAGACACCAGGAAGACTTGAAAGTGAGAATCTCAAAACAGCAAAGAAACAACAACGAGCAATAGCCCAGATTCCTGGTTCTGTAAATTGGGATTGATGAACAGCTAGGAGTGGCATTAGCAGTGTGTGGTGGCACATTACAGAGAAGCTCACCAAGTGTGAAATAAGGTAAGAAAAGAGGCAGCTAAAGGTGGCTCACTGACTAGTACTGCATTCTGTTAGAGTAAACTGTACGCACCAGAATAACGATAGAAAGTAATTGTCTTCACTAAAATGTCTAATAAATTTCCTTCCTGGTAGGATGAAGAAGAGTCACTGAATGAAGTGGGCTATGATGACATTGGTGGCTGCCGGAAGCAGCTGGCTCAGATCAAAGAGATGGTGGAACTTCCCCTCCGACACCCTGCCCTCTTCAAAGCCATAGGGGTAAAGGTAAGCACTTGCCTTTGCTGTTGACTTAGATGTAGGAGGTTTATGACTTATTGGAGGGGAATAAGTAACTTATTTTTTTAATGCTGGTACTGGGAGACTACTTATGTTTTAGGCACAGATTAAAATGCTGGCACTTGTAAAGCAGAGTGATGCTTTAAGTCATCACTGGTAGTTACTGGCAAGGTTTTTGTTTGTGTGTCATGCAAAGTAGTCAGGGTGTTGATGGTTGGATGGCAGCTGTTGCATGAGCCTGCATCAGGGTTTCGGACTGGCTTTATCTAATGCTTGGAATTACCTGTGAAACTACTCAGGCATTCAGATACTAGCTTACCACCTAAATCCTTTGCCTCTGTCCCCAGCCTCCACGTGGCATCCTGCTGTATGGTCCTCCTGGCACTGGTAAAACACTGATTGCCCGAGCGGTGGCCAACGAAACTGGAGCCTTCTTCTTCCTTATCAATGGTAAGCTTGGTGTCTGCTTTGGACCCAGAACTGTGTGGTCATTCTTCCACCTAATGGTAGTGAATGGCTTAGATAAGGCCACCTTATAGTCACCTTTGTGTCCTTGACATCCTTTCTTACCTCTTTCAAGTGCCCCACTGAGGACACTTAGAAGCCACTTGTTTAGTAGCACTGTCCTTAAACTTGATTGTTTTGTAGCAGTGGTTGAAAGACAGTTTTGTGATGCAGGAATTTGGAGTCTGTCTAGCGTTTATGTTGGTAGGGGCAGAGCTAGGAGGGAAGCAGTAAGATTATTCTATGTATATGGTCATAGAGCAATCGTTTCTGTTGCTGCCAGCATGTTTTATTCAGAAAAGAATCTGGTCTGCACTGCAGTTCTTTTTCCTTCAAGTACAGCACAAGACCTGTTTTGTTTCGCATAACATTAAATTAAACGTTAACACATTTAAAACATTCCCGAAAGCTATAATGAGTACCTTTGAATTTACCTACAAGTGACAAAACCTCATATTGTTCACCCTCACCTGTAGCAGTTGAGGTAGATACTGGTTTATGGCCATTGCAGACTAGATTCTGAAATTTCCTCGCTGCTTTTCTGTTCCATTTTACAATCAGTCCTGTGATAACTGAATGTTTGTACTTGAGGAGCGCTGGTTTTCTTCCCTGATTTCAATCAGATCCATGAAGGTGAAAGCAGTGGATTGTACAGCACAGCATAGCAGAGACCAGCAGTAGGGAACTGCCTTGCTTTTTATCTCAAGATGTCAGAAGTAAATGGGCTGTTCCTAACCGTATGTCACCCTTGTCATCTACTTCCTAAGTCTGTGGAAGGAGTCACTGTATGCTAATAAGCCAGCCTTTTCTTTAGAGACTTGTACTTCTGGTGCATAATAAAAGTAACATTAATTGTCAGAATTAGTGATGCTTTCTCTGTTTGCCTGTCCCAAGCCTACAGCTGCAGGCAGTGCTGTAGGCAGAACTGGTATGAATTGGTGAGTTACTTGAAGTGAAACAGTCTGGTATCTGCCTGCGCCAGTGGCTCTGCAGCTGGTTCATTTCAGTCAACTACAGCAACTTTGCATCCTGAGGGTCAGGTTTCTTTTCCTCGGATCTTTCAGAAAAATCTTGCTTTCTCTTTGTGACCACTCCTATCATCATGATGGAAAAATCTAAAGAGAATATATCTGTAAGCATTAGGGTCAGCAGTTGTAGGAAATCTCAGGGGACTGCTGTGTTCCTTCTGGGACTGATGTGTTTTTACTTATTTTTAACTCTTTGGGGGGAGGTTGTGATTTTTTGTTGTTGTTGTGTTGTGGTTTTTTTTTTTGGTCAGGCTGCTTGTTTTTGTTTTTTTGCTTGTTTGTTTTGTTTTTGTTTTGGAACTCATTTATAGGATCTTACAGAGGTAAATGTGTACCCATGAATTTGATTGCTTCTCTTGCAAGCTAGGACTAGCATTAGCAGTGTGTGGTGGTACATTACAGAGAAGCTCACCAAGTGTGAAATAGGGTAAGAAAAGAGGCATCTAAAGGTAGCTCACTGACTAGTACTGCATTCTGTTAGAGTGAACTGAACACACCAGAATAACGATAGAAAGTAATTCCGTATTCTGTTCTTGCCTGTTCAGCTGCAAATTTAGTGAACTTGGTTGATAGTGTTTGCTTTGGCTTGAAATATAGATACTCCCATCTAAATGTTGTACTTTAAAAAATAACCTGCATGCCTCGGGGCTAGCTGTGTCTCTTCGGGGTGCCACAGTGCTGCTGTTTTTCAGGTCCTGAGATCATGAGCAAGCTGGCTGGTGAGTCTGAGAGCAACCTGAGGAAAGCATTTGAAGAAGCCGAAAAGAATGCTCCTGCCATCATCTTCATTGATGAACTGGATGCCATTGCTCCTAAGAGAGAGAAGGTAAAGATACCCTGTAGGATGTAAAGAAGTGTCCGTACACCCTTTTTGGTGGCAGCTGGCATGAATCTGTCTGAGTATAGGGTAAAGCAGTAGTTCATGCTTGAACTCAGGCATGAGAAGAATCATAGACAGTTCACAATGTTTGTTAGCAGCTTGTGGCTCTAATGTCCAGCTCCTGTGCTGTAGAGCTTTTAGTCTAATAATTGTTTTGTCTCTCTGTAGACGCATGGAGAGGTGGAACGTCGCATAGTGTCTCAGCTGTTGACTCTTATGGATGGACTGAAACAGAGAGCACATGTGATCGTTATGGCAGCTACCAACAGACCTAACAGCATTGACCCAGCACTCAGGCGATTTGGTAACCAGGATTGTCATCTGTATCACTGTGGTGGTTTTACCCTGCTATGCAGCTGAGCTCCTCCACAACTGCTCTCTCACTCCTCCTCAAAGAAAAAGGGAGAGAAAATATGATGGAAAAGGCTCAAGGGTTGAGAAGGACAGGGAGATCACTCACCAATTATCATTATGGGCAAAACAGACTCAGCATAGGGAGATTAATGTAATTTATTGCCTATCACTAGCAGACTAGCACTGTGGGAAACTAAAAAGTAGGAAACTAGAAGCAAACTAAAAACACCGTTGCCCCCATATCCACCCTCTTGTGTCCTCCCCTGAACATTTTTTTCCTTTTTTAAATATGCTCTCCCAGAGGCACAAATAACATCACTTATTGAACTTGGCTCAATTCTGGCCAGTAGTGGGTCCCTTTCTGAGGATCTGGAGCTGGCTCCTCTCTGCCATGGGGCAGCTGCTGGGCTCTGCTCACAGAGGCCACCTCTGCAGCTCCCCTGCTACCAAGCCCATGCCATGTAAACCTGATACAATCAGATACTTTGTTAGACTATGCTTTGGGGGCCTTTTAAAGATTGAGCAGAAATTAATATTAAATGTCTTCTGTGTATTTCATAGACTATTGATTTGTGTCTAGCTGCTGCTTTGTAATTAATTTCTAGGCTTCTGGCCTTTGAAATAATTTTCTGTCTTATTAGGTTAGAACTTGTAGAAATAACAAAATACTTTGAAATCGCGTGGTAGGCTCTATTAGGTGAGGCTAGCTCAGGACACACTGAAGGAGTAAATGGCTACTTGAGGGGATGTGTGCACCTCAGGTTGTAGAATAATTGTCTGACTTCCCTTTTATTAATGAGGAGTCTGCTAGTTTCCGAGCTCCATGTTTTCAAAACTCTACAGTGTGAATGAATGTCTGGTGTATGAGTAGTTGATAAAGTGTGTAACAGCAAACCTGTCAAGCTTGCAGGAGAAAAGGGCATCTTCAGTGTGTAGAGGCATGACTAGAGGCAAATGATAGGTGTATGTACCTTAGTTAATATCACAGTAATATATAGATTTCCTGCCTCCCCAAATAATGGGGCAGTTTTTTTCTTTCATCACCTGGGTTTTGCTATGAGGATTAATGTAGGACATTCTAAAAAACTAAATCTGTCTCTCAGAATTCGCATACTCTTATGCTGAGGACACAAAGGTGGAAGTAAATAAAAATGCCTCATGGTATGTTGGTTAGGGGAAGTATCCCTTCCTACAAATGAGCTTGGAAAACGTTGCTAAACCAGTAGTACTCTGCTTTTTGTAGTCTTGAAGTCTAGTTAATACGGTAGTTCCACTTTTCCTAAATGGCTAAGGCCTTTCTTCCTTTCTGACTATGCAACTATGCTGATACATGCTGTAGAGAAAGCCAAAACTCTGGCATTTTCTGAAATTATGTCTGTGTGGCTTGTCATTGTGTCGTTCAGTCAGAGGAAGACAGCAACTGCAGCTTCTTTGGTTTGCAGAATCAGTAGCTCAACATGTTTTGTACTTCACAGGTCGTTTTGACAGAGAGGTAGATATCGGTATCCCAGATGCAACTGGGCGCCTGGAGATCCTGCAGATCCACACAAAAAATATGAAACTGGCTGATGATGTGGATCTGGA
>MU014707.1:165104-202811 GCA_011075105.1 Heteronetta atricapilla
ATAGAAAGTTACATTTCATCATGCTGCCCTAGCATTGTTTCATACACAACAGGAATCATATTAATACTTTTCACAGTGCAGAAATGCAGTAGTTCTGCCTCTCATAAGTGGAAGTCAGCAAAGCAATGGGACAATTGCTGAGAATCCTGTTACATGGTGACTTTATCTGCCAGAAGGTGAACAAAGATTCTCATGCAGTGAGCTTCCAAAGGGCTTTTTATTGGTGTTCCCATCAGGACAGGTGAAAAATGATTGTGAAGCCTTCTGGGAAGGTAGACAAAAAGTCATGAATGTCTGTGGAAACTTCTGGTGTCTGCATCAGGATGGTTTCTTTCTGATACATCCCTGCTCTCAGTTGTCACTATAGAGTCAATGTGTCTGTGAGTTAATAATAAATAAATAGAAGTCTAATTTTCTGGTGTTAAACCATCACCTAGCTCTGACCTTGCTGAGGATAAATGCTCACATCAGGCACCTTGTGTGTCTCTGGAGGGCAGAGCTGACTAGGTTGGATAATGAGCTGTTCCCTTTTGCTTCTGCAGGGCAGAACGAAGCTGGGGTTAAGTGTGCTGGAAAACTACCCAAGCTGGTGCTTAGTTCTTAGGGATAAATAGGCTTTTTAGGGCAGCTTTACAATTGAGCTGTGGTTCTTTTCAAACCAGTCCCCAGCTAAAAACTCTAGTGGCCCTGAGCAGGCAGAAACTTGTGTTTAACTCACTAGAAATCTTAAGATACTGTTTGTGGTAGGGGCAAGGCACAGGCCTGCTCATCACAAGAATTTTTTGTTGTTGTTCTCCTGTAGTATCCTGTGGAGCACCCGGACAAGTTCCTCAAATTTGGCATGACTCCATCAAAGGGGGTTCTGTTCTATGGGCCACCTGGTTGTGGTAAGACACTTCTGGCCAAAGCCATTGCCAATGAATGCCAGGCAAACTTCATTTCCATCAAGGGCCCAGAATTGCTCACCATGTGGTTTGGAGAGTCTGAAGCCAACGTGCGTGAGATCTTTGACAAGGTAAGTGTTTCTTCTGCTCCCTGTGCTACGTTTGTGCTGAGATGCCCCCAGAACATCGTCTCCACTGTGTCTGTCTTACTGGCCCAGTTCTTATTTGTGTATTTTTTGTGTTTTCTTCACTTGCACTGTGAGCAAGGGCTGCTTTCCTGATGTTAGGTAATTAATCCTGTTTGGGAACATAGCTATTTACATGTTCTTTCTCCCACTACAATTTGCGTCTTTTGTTACAGAACGATAAATGTGCTAGTGCCTTAGCCATGGAGGCTGGCATTAGAGTGACATAAATATCCTCAACATACCTTGAAAACTTACTTTGACACCTCATTAGCTATTACCTTCTATAGATTTCCAAATTTCCAATCACAACACCGGTTGTGGTGTTCAGTTGCCTAACACGGTCAAACCACCACAACATCCTACAGGGCCTTGTCCTGCAATATGCATGTCCTGCAATATGCATGGCATCCTGCTGCCCAGTTCCCTGTAGATAGTGTTGCCTCCTGTCCCACGTAGGGATTACCATGGGAATCCCCACTGTGTTGTGGTCAGGGAAGCTGCTGAAAGAGCAAAGCAGGAAGGAGAATGAGAGAGGAAAATGTAGGTTGGGAAGGAAACTCAGAGTACATCTGCTCCAACTGTTTGTCCAGAGCAGAAAGATAACTTGGAAATCTGATTTGTGTATGTCTTGTGTGTATTAGGTGATTTGTACATTATCAACCAAGGATGGAGAATCCTAGACCTCTGTGGGCCTGTGTGCTAATGTTTGAACTCTCTGATTGTAAATACTTTTTTCCTTATTTCTAACTGGAATTTTATTTGCAGCAGTTTGCACCCATTTTCACTGCGCACCTCAAAGAAGGATCTGACTCCTTCTGCCTGTAATTACCCATTAGGTAGCTGAAGACAGGGGCTGGATTTGTCCCTTCTATTTGATACATTGTGACTATGGATACTCCAGTGCCTAAATAACCAACTGACATCTCCAGATCTTGCTGGGAGAGTTTGGTCCTGGCAGATTGGTTGTAGCTTTCCCTCTTTGCGTTAGAGCTACCATACTTCTTCTGCTTGGTCTGCAATGCTTTCAGCTTTGGGGAAATTCATCTTGTTACTCAGAATTTAATTGAGGGTTTCTAGAGCAGCTCCTCCAAGCTCTCAAGGTAGTAGTGCTCTGGTACTCCTCTGAGCTGCTGTAATTTTAGGGTATGCTTAGCGTGAAATCAGTGTGCTCCTTGCCTGGTGTTATTTAACAGGGACTAATTGTTTCTCTTTGCCTTTTGCAGGCCCGCCAAGCAGCCCCTTGTGTGCTCTTCTTTGATGAGCTGGACTCCATCGCAAAGGCTCGAGGTGGGAATATCGGAGATGGCGGTGGTGCTGCAGACCGTGTCATCAACCAGATCCTGACAGAGATGGACGGCATGTCCACCAAGAAGAACGTCTTCATCATCGGTGCCACCAACAGGCCGGACATCATTGACCCAGCCATCTTGCGCCCTGGCCGCCTGGATCAACTCATCTACATCCCCCTGCCTGACGAGAAGTCCCGGGTTGCTATTCTTAAGGCCAACCTGAGGAAATCACCAGTTGCTAAGGTAGGATCCGTGCCATGACTGTACCTGAGTTGGTTTTGCAGTGCGATGCACATGCTCCTCACGAGCTGGGGACAGAGAGGAGTGCTGGGGACTGCTCTACGCACTGCAGATCTGTGAAACCTTCCATCCCTGAAGAGTGGAAATAGATGGAAGAGATGGGGGAGGCTCGAGCTCTAAAATGAGGTACCAATGCAGCTAGATATCAGTGTGTCAGCACAGCAGGTCTTTGTCATATAGTAGAGTTCTGCCTACAGTACAGGAATGCGTGTTATGGAAAGATGGAGGAGATTCTTGTACTCTGAAAGAAAAATAAATGTAGAAAATGGGGGTGGTAAATGGAAATTGAAGAGGAACCATTGCAGTTAATTGTTGCTGAGCTGTTTCATAGGCAAGAGTTCTATGCCTTGCCTGGGAAGCAGGCAATAATGAAACTCATAGGGTTAATCAGAGAAAAGCAGATGTCAAGCGAGTGTGCAAACTTTTTTAGGCCATTCTTACTTTTTAAAGTACTACTGTGAAGGAAAGCTTTAAAGAAGCTTGTAGTACTACTCTGTCAGTTGACAGGAAGGAGGAGAGGAGGTTGTTTGTCCTCCCCATCTCCATTTCCAGTCATTTCATTTGACTCCTAATGCTGAGACCTGAGGAAATCACATCTGAAAGTCAGCCTGTTTCTTCTTGAAGGTGAACAGTGCAGAGGCATTTGTAGCTGTGTAGCAGGTTCTTGCTGTGAGTGGGGGGAGTGTGGCCTGCCTTTGTGTGTGGTTAACTTTTACCAGAAACGAGAACCTTAACAGCCTGCTGTTCTAAAGTTGGCCAAAATTAAGGCAGCACCTTGGTACCGTGGGATCTAAAGGCACTTTTTTGTCACCTGAGAATGCAAGGTGTAAAGGAGACAGGCCTCTTGTTTTTCCCTAGGATGTTGACCTGGATTTCCTAGCTAAGATGACCAACGGCTTTTCGGGGGCTGACCTGACAGAAATTTGCCAGCGTGCCTGCAAACTGGCCATCCGCGAGTCCATCGAGAGTGAGATCAGACGAGAGCGTGAGAGGCAGACCAACCCTTCTGCCATGGTGAGTGGGGCACTCAGCTTTCCCTGCTCATGAGAGAGGCAGCCCGCCTCTGCCTGTGGGTGAGGGATGATGCGTTCCTCTCTGTAATCCTCAGATGAGAACGAGTAGGCTCGGCACAGAGCGCTGAGCTGGAGCACTTTGTTTTCTTGTGGGAGGGTGAGGGCCTCCTGTTGTACCTCATCACTGGCTTTGCTCAGAAGGCTCCTGCTGCAGCTGTGACTCAGTCTGCTGCAGCATTCCTCTCTAGCCCCTGCCTTGGTGGGTATTGTTGCATCCTGACCCAGAGGGGGGCTGTGGGTGGGTGTGCTGCCCACAGCTCATCTGGGCCCTCTGTCCCGCTGCAGGAGGTGGAGGAGGACGACCCAGTTCCCGAGATACGCAGAGATCACTTTGAGGAGGCCATGCGCTTTGCTCGCCGCTCTGTCAGTGACAATGACATCAGGAAATACGAGATGTTTGCACAAACTCTACAGCAGAGCCGTGGCTTTGGCAGCTTCAGGTAACTGTGAGGGAGATAGGGAAGGCAGCATGGCTCAGCTAGCCCTAGAAGCAGAGCACCGAGGGCAGCTTTGCTGTCCTCTGGGTAACGATTCCCTCTTCCACCATGTTTTCTGGTTCCCCCCAGTGTGTACAGCAGCCAGCTGAGCACATGGTGGTGCAGGCTGTGCTGCAGGTCAGTTGTAGCTGCTCTGTTAGTGCTCCTGAAGCCCATCAGCCCTTTTTCCTTCAATGCAAGCAATATCTGGCAGCAGTGTAAGCCTTTGCATCACCTGCCTTAAGGCTTCAGCACATTTCTCCCCTCTTTCCTACTTGGCATCCGGGAGTTGGTGTGGAGGGGAGGGGATTGTGCTGAGCTGTGAGGAAGCTTCTAAAGAGCATCTCTTCTCTCCCCTTCTGCACTGCTGCCTGCAGGTTCCCATCTGGAAACCAGGGAGGCGCTGGTCCAAGCCAAGGCACAGGAGGTGGCAGCGGGGGCAACGTGTACAGTGAAGACAATGACGACGATCTCTATGGTTAACTTGCTGTCCTCATTGGACCAAACTCCAAATCAGGCCACGTTGTACAGGGAAAATCCGATGTTCAGCAGACTCTCGGCTTCTTCATTCCTCAGTCAGAACAGTGTAGCTGCACGTCAGACTTTGTACAGGGAATGTTTTCTGCAAATGCAAATACAGACCGATGTTCAGTTGGGAGGCAGACAGTGAATTAACAAGGAGGGGAACCGACTTAATTTCTGAGAAATTTCTGTTCTAGTTTATGTGGCAGAATCAGCAGCTTTAGCAAAGGGTACAACGCTAGCCTGTATTAAAAAAAAAAAACCACAAAAAATAATAAAAAAAAATAATAAAAATCCCACAAAACTCTAGCCAGGCCCCTGGCAATTCCTTTTTGTGGTACTGCCACAGCATCAGCAGCACTGTGTCTGCCATGTCTTGCTTGCTGTGTGAGTACTCCTCAGCTGCCCCTCTTGTCTGTTTTGTGCAGCAGTAGGTATCTGGCATTGCTTCTCTGATGCTGGCCGTGAGCAGGGTCTCTTGCTGCTTTGACTTCTGTGCAGCAAAGGACTCCTCCAGAAATCCCCCTTTCATCCGCTGTGCCTGAAGGCAGGCATGAGAGGGTTCCTGGGCTGTCTGGAGCCTGGTGCAGTGTGACCTGAGTGTGGTTTGGGAACAGGAGCTTCCTCTGATGCTGTAGCAACAGTGTTCATCAGGTTTTGCAGAGAGATTCCCCCTTCTGCAGAAATGATTTGTGTGTCCCTGTGGGCTTCTGATGAAAGGTTTGGTTCTTTGCTGTCAGCTTGGCCTTTATTGTGCCTTATACTCTGTAGTCAGGTTTTGATCATACTCGTGCTTTTCCTTCAGTTTCTTCTATAGCTTCCTGGCCTGCTCCTAGATTTATTTTCCCTTCTCTGAATTGAAAGATGTGCTAATGCTGTACTTCATGTTTCATGAGAGAGAAGCCCTGGGTCTGGCAGCTGGCACCTGCCCTATCCTGGTGTGTGTGCTCATTCACCCCTAGCTGGAGCCAGGGCTGCACCTGCTGAAGCAGGTAAATGGCCCAAAGAGCAGAAGGTGCGTGGCCAGCTGCAGTGCAGGGCTGCAGCAGGAAGAGCAGCTGTGAGTCTGTACCCATGAGCCTAGACCTGTGCTGCATGGTGTTTGGGCTCACCCCTGAACTCCATGAAAAGACAAAGAGCTTCCTGTTCAGCATGGTTACTTTTCACTTCCACTTTGCTCTGCATGGGGTCTGGCTTTAAAACAGGGAAAAGGGGAGGCTCTGGGTGCCTGCACGTGGGTCCCTGGCTGAACAGAGAGTTGCGGCTCGAGCTTAGGAGAAAAAAGAGGGTTTATAATCTTTGGAAAAGAGGGCGGGCCACTCAGGGGGACTATAAGGATGTTGTAAGGCGGTGCAGGGACAAAATTAGAAAGGCCAAAGCTCACCTGGAGCTCAATCTGGCTACTGCTGTTAAAGACAACAAAACATGTTTTTATAAATATATCAGTACAAAAAGGAGGACTAAGGAGAATCTTCACCCTTTACTGGATGTGGAGGGAAACTTAGTTACCAGAGATGAGGAAAAGGTGGAGGTGCTTAACGCCTTCTTTGCCTCAGTCTATAGCAGCAAAACCAGTTGTTCTCTGGACGCCCAGTACCCTGAGCTGGTGGAAGGGGATGAGGAGCAGAATGTGGCCCTCACAATCCACGAGGAAATGGTTGGCGACCTGCTACAGCATTTGGATATATGCAAGTCGATGGGGCCAGATGGGATCCACCCGAGGGTATTGAGAGAACTGGTGGAAGAGCTGGCCAAGCCACTTTCCATCATTTATTGGCAGTCCTGGCTATCAGGGGAGGTCCCACTCGACTGGCAGCTAGCAAATGTGACGCCCATCTACAAGAAGGGCTGGAGGGCAGACCCGGGGAACTATAGGCCTGTTGGTTTGACCTCAGTGCCAGGGAAGCTCATGGAGCAGATTATCTTGAGAGTCATCATGCGGCACTTGCAGGGCAAGCAGGCGATCAGGCCCAGTCAGCATGGGTTTATGAAGGGCAGGTCCTGCTTGACGAACCTGATCTCCTTCTATGACAAGGTGACGTGCTGGGTGGACGAGGGAAAGGCTGTGGATGTGGTCTACCTTGACTTCAGCAAGGCTTTTGACACCGTTTCCCACAGCATTCTCCTCAGGAAACTGGCTGCTCTTGGCTTGGACTGGCGTACGCTTCGCTGGGTTAAGAGCTGGCTGGATAGCCGGGCCCAAAGAGTCGTGGTAAATGGAGTCAAATCCAGTTGGAGGCCGGTCACTAGTGGCGTTCCCCAGGGCTCGGTACTGAGGCCGGTCCTCTTTAACATCTTTATCGATGATCTGGATGAGGGGATTGAGTGCACCCTCAGTAAGTTTGCAGACGACACCAAGTTAGGTGCGTGTGTCGATCTGCTCGAGGGTAGGAAAGCTCTGCAGGAGGATCTGGATAGGCTGCACCGATGGGCTGAGGTCAACTGCATGAAGTTCAACAAGGCCAAGTGCCGGGTCCTGCACCTGGGGTGCAATAACCCCAAGCAGAGCTACAGGCTGGGAGATGAGTGGTTGGAGAGCTGCCAGGCAGAGAAGGACCTGGGGGTATTGGTTGATAGTTGGCTGAATATGAGCCAGCAGTGTGCTCAGGTGGCCAAGAAGGCCAACAGCATCCTGGCTTGTATCAGAAACAGTGTGACCAGCAGGGCTAGGACAGTGATTGTCCCCCTGTACTCGGCTCTGGTGAGGCCGCACCTCGAGTACTGTGTTCAGTTTTGGGCCCCTCGCTACAAGGACATCGAGGTGCTTGAGCGAGTCCAGAGAAGGGCGACGAAGCTGGTGAGGGGCCTGGAGAACAAGTCCTATGAGGAGCGGCTGAGGGAGCTGGGATTGTTCAGCCTGGAGAAGAGGAGGCTCAGGGGCAACCTTATCGCACTCTACAGGTACCTCAAAGGAGGCTGTAGCGAGGTGGGGGTTGGTCTGTTCTCCCACGTGCCTGGTGACAGGATGAGGGGGAATGGGCTAAAGTTGTGCCAGGGGAGGTTTAGGTTGGATCTTAGGAAAAACTTCTTTACTGAAAGGGTTGTTAGGCACTGGAATAGGCTGTCCAGGGAAGTGGTGGAGTCACCATCCCTGGAGGTCTTTAAAAGACGTTTAGATGTAGAGCTTAGGGATATGGTTTAGTGGGGACTGTTAGTGTTAGGTCAGAGGTTGGACTCGGTGATCTTGGAGGTCTCTTCCAACCTAGATGATTCTGTGATTCTATGTCTCCAAGCTGCAGGGTGACATGCAAGGACCAGCTTTGAGTGTGGTGAATACAGAGCTTCAGCTCAGTGCCTTGGTGCTTACCTTTGACCCCAAAGGCTGGGGAGCTGAGTGCTCTTGCCCTGAGCAGTCACAGCAACTGCCGCCGGCTGAATTTGATTCTCCTTTTCTTGCCTGATTTGAACGTGCAGCTTTGGTCACCAGCAGCGAGGTACAGCTGGGCAAGGGAAGACGTGTTTAAACAAAGGAGCAATGCTGCTGGCCACATGCGGCACAGCCCCAAACCAGAGGACGATGGGCCTTGGCATAGAGCACAGATGCATGCTGTTGGCTTCTAGAGTATTGCAGGAACTGAGAATTTTCACAAAGATGCTTAAATGTGGATGAAATGAGCAAAAAGGTGCCCCCAGGGCTTTTGGTGTGACCTCTCCCACAACCAGAGCTGTGTGGGGACCAAGCAATGGGAGTTTTATCCCTGAAGCCTGTCAGATGTAGAAGAGCTCCATCAGCCTACCTAGGCTTAAAGGGAGGATAAAAAGGGGTGAGGGGAGTCTCGTCATGGCCGAAGGATGGGGCTATACAGGAGAAAGGGGGTTTGTGGGGAGAAACACACTGAAATTGAGAGCGCTGCTTAAAAATAGCACAACCACCTCCTGGGTGCTGCGCTAGGTGGCCATGGGAGCGGAGCCCCCCGGGGAGGCTGGGCAACCTCTGCTCAGGTGGTCTGTCCTAATTCAGAGCCAACCACTGGCACCATGCCTCTCCTGTCCTCGCACCACCTTGCTTCAGTGTCTTGGGGAAGATGCTGCCAGCTCATGGGGCTGTGCTGCTGCTCTGCAATGCATTTGCTGTCAGCCACCTGGGGAGAGGAAAAGGACTGCTCTGCAGTGAGAGCTCTGCAGGACTCACAAAAGCCTTGCCAAGCTCTGTCAGGGGGTGGGTTTGGGAATGTCACCCTAAATCCCTGGGCTTTGTCCCTGCTGGTGGCAGAGGGGTGGTGGTGCGTGTCCCAGCTCCTGGGAGTACAAGGTTTCCCTGCCTCTTCTCCTGATTACAATTTAATTAGCACAATTAAATCCAGCAGGAGGGTTGGAATCCCTCCTCTTCTGTCTCCTCTGGGACCTGGCTCCTGAGGGGGACAGCCCCCACGGGAGCTCCAGGAGCATCTGCCTCTGCCCTGGAGCAGCATATGGAGACTGAGGGTAGCCTCTGAGAGGGAGCTTGCTTGGGTCCCTTCTTTGCTGCCATGGGTGGCAGCTCCTTGTCCTGCCCCTATGACCCTACAGCCATGTCTGTGGTGCCCCAGCCCTACAGCTTGGCCCCACCAGGGTCCACACAACACCCTCAGGGCTGCAGCCCAGCGTGGTGTGTGCAGCATGGGGGCCAAGGCACTGGAGCTTAGAGTGTGGGCCTGGCCCCAAAGTAGAACTAGAGGGAATGGCCTCAAGTTGCACCAGGGGAGGTTCAGGTTGGAAATGAGGAGACATTTCTTCTCAGAAAGAGCAGTCAGGCATTGGGACGAGATGCCCAGGGAGGTGGTGGAGTCACTGTCCCTGGGGGTGTTTAAGGAAAGGTTGGACGTGGTGCTTGGGGACATGGTTTAGTGGGTGACAGTGGTAGTAGGGGGATGGTTGGACCAGATGATCTTGAAGGTCTCTTCTAA
The DNA here is from genome assembly GCA_011075105.1 of Heteronetta atricapilla. Lineage (NCBI taxonomy): Eukaryota > Metazoa > Chordata > Aves > Anseriformes > Anatidae > Heteronetta > Heteronetta atricapilla. Next base: position 174,723 of record MU014707.1, read on the forward strand.
TCTTAATGATTTTGTTATTCTAGTGGGGCCCCACCTGCACCAGGGCAACCACAGCCCCTGTGTCTCCCATCACAGTGCACACCAAGTAGTTAATATTTTTTAAAATACTTTATTTTTCTCTCAATACTGACTACCAAAAAAATTACAAACCAAACCAAACCAATCCAAAACACTATAAAACATTCAGATCTCATTGAAACTGAGAAAAACAAAGTAGCTTGCATCTGTGTGCTGACCTGTCTTCTCACTCCATCAGTGTCCACCAGGTTTCTGTACATCAAACTCCACAGGGAACGGTGGAGGGAAAAGGTGTCGTGCTGTAACCTGAATTCAAACTGGTCACAAAATTAAGTAGTGCTTTAATTTAAGAGGTCTCCTCTCCCTGTGCCCTGGCCATGGCAGACCATCGTATGATGCACTGCCACGTATGATGCACTGTACAGCTATACAGCCCCCCGCCAGCTCGGCAGGCTCCTCGCCGTGAGCTGACATGCACACACTCCGGACCCCTATTTCAAGCCAGTGATTTCTCTTTATAAAAAGGATGCCTGGGGCGGGAGGGGGGGGGGGGGGCATTTTGGCTTTCTCGGTGCCAGTTGGGCTGGAGATGTGGAGCTGAGGTGGTGGAGGAGCCATACAGAGCCAGGTCAACTGTGCTGTATGCTCTGCAGGACCCCTCCTGGGAAAAACTGGCAAGAGGCAGAGTTGACCAAGAAAGGTAAGAAAGAAATATAAAAATTCTCCTGATGGAAATCCATTTTTTTTAAAAAATACAGCATTTAAAAAGAAAACCACCAAGCAGATAGATTGCCTCATGCTCCTTCCAGTTCCACCATAACACCCAGAAATACCTCCTGAATTAAATGTCCCTGTAGAAAAATATATACATATGCATCACTCTTCCTAATAAAATTCCCTAAGGTTGAACTCTTATCAAAACCACAGTTCTGCTGATGCTTGGCTCTGCTTTTGCACCCAGACTTGTGCTACACACATACTATGTTATCACAGGCATGATGCTGGCATGGCCGAGCTTTTCCCCAAAAGTCAGCGTGAACCACTCCAGGAAACCCAAAGCAAGCAGAGCAAACCCTTACAGAGTTTACCTAGCAAGCTAAATATATGTATTAAAAAAAAAAAAAAAAAAGTGCAAACTCAACACATCTGAAAAAGAAAGCTCCCACCCTGAGCTCTCCCGTCCCTCCAGCTGTCCCTCCAGCTGGCAGCAGGCATAGGGGACAGCGGGGGCAGGAGGCTGGAAGGGACCATCCCCAAGTGCTTTGATCTCCATCGATTGGCACAGGTGATGCTCAGTGGTGATCTTGGCACACGAGAGTGGACTGCAGTAGGACTAAGTACTGTGGTCCCTGGTTAGAAATGGTCCAGCTACAGTGGCCACCATGCACAGGAGCGGTCCCTTGGCCATACGCACTCAAGAGTTTCCTTGACACCTTGGTATGGCCAGACCCCAAACAGCAGCAAGTATCAAAGAGGGGAGGAGAAAACTAACACGGGGGATGTGAGATCCTGTGAAGTCCTATTTACACTGTGCTTAACCCCTACGAGCCCATCCTCTAGTCAGAAAGTTGGCTTGAAAAGCAGGTGACACAAAAAACACACAGTGATGCACCTCCCCAGGCAAATAGCCCGTGCCGCTCACTTGTGCAAGGCAGCAAAGCTGGACCTCTAGAAAAACAAAACCAAAAAAAAAAAAAGCTGGCAGTGAGGAGAGCTGCGAGGGCAGGAGTCTGCGCTCACCATTCCCCCACCGCTGGAGTAGAAAACAGGCTGAGAGGGGAAGGGGTGGGAAGGAATGAGAGGACTTTTGGGGAAGGAAAGTGTTTTGTTTTGTTTTTTGTTTTTTTTTTGCATTTGGAAGTGCTCTGGCACCTCTGCTCCGTGTGGGCCAGATGCTGTGGCATGTGAGTTTGGAGTATTGCTGCTTGGATAAGAGTCTCTGGGGGGTCTAGGAGCATGGGAGATGCTGCTTGAGGATCTGTCTCGTTTGGGGAGCTATTCTGTCTGGGAAGCGGATTTTGAACTCCACGATCAAGTCTCCTCGCTGGCTAGGGGCCTTGGGGAAGGGCAGCCCTTCCCCTCGCAGTCTCTTCACTGTGCCTGGCTTGATGATGTCATTGCAGGGCAGAGGGATCACCCTCCCGTCAATGGTGGGAATGTTCACGGTGCAGCCACACAGGGCCTGCGGGGAGAAGGAGGGAGACACTGTCAGCTGGGCTGCCAGCCCCATAGCACCCAGGGGTGCACCTAGTGAGACCTCCGCCCCCGCTTCCACAGTCCCCAGCGCTGTGGGACAGAAGCCCCACAGGAGGCAGGATCCCCACTTCCCATCCCCTGGTCCTCCCAGTGGACACCAGATGCCGCCAGCAAGCACCCTGCAGCTCGCAGCAACAGGGCAGCCCAAATTTAGCCCCTCCTTACCCAATCTGAGAGCCCGGGGGGGGGGGGGGGGGGGAGTTGGGGGGTGTGCAGCCGAAAACCTGGCTGAGCTCATGCGGTTCATCAACTGTCACCCTTCAGAGTCCGGGGGTTATCTATAGCACAGCCTGTGCTCCCCACCCCAGCCAAAGCCTCCTGAAGGTTATGCCGGCACAGGGCACAGCACTGCACTTTCCTGGAGGCTGGGGCCCCACAGGGCAGCTCCCCCCTGCCAGTCCCTTGTCAGGCATGGGTTGGGTTACTGCACTGCGCTGCTACCCCGGCTATTTTTATACCTTGGTGGACCAGGAAGCAAGAACGAGATGGTTCCCCAGAACTGCAGGCTTGGGGAGAGTGGCCCAGGCACGTCCTGCATCCCTGCTGCAGGGATCTCCACGTAACCACGTTCCCCCCATTGCAAAGCAGCCACATCCCCCCACTGCAAAACCAGGAGATGATTTTCCAGGCTGCCATCCCCATCCCCATCCCGGGCCAGGCACTGGCTCCTGCAGAAGCCAGCAGCAGCTGCAAGCTGCCCTGCGTTAGTGAGCCACATGATGCGGGAATGCAGCAAGAAAATCCTTGTGTCCTTAAATAACTCAGACAGCTCTGCCGTACATGTGGACAGCAGCATCTCCAGGCTTTTAGCAAGGACAGAGCCTGCTGCTGACGGAGGACTGCAGAGTGATACTTCTGTAAGGGGAGGATTTGCTGGGGCTGGTGCAGGCTGGTCCTGTCCTGCACACAAAGCACTTGTCCCCTTGGGCTGGGGCATGCGGGTCCCAGCCCACCTGTCCCCAAAAGACACCCTGCAAGGAAAGTGGGGGAGGATGTTCTGCAGCCTCCTCCCCAGGAAAAGCCTCCAGTGCCAGAGCAACAGGAGGCAGCAGCAGTAGCAACCCTTCTTCCCTGCTGACCCCTGGTTTGAGGTTGATGGCTGTTGCTTCTGCTGCAGTGCCAGGGCTTTGCACCAAAGCGAACACAGAGCCACCCATGCTGGGCTTGGCTCTAGGGCTCAGGTGAGCTGAGAAGAGGAAAGCTGGAGCCTGCTGTCTCCTTGCACATCCCATCTGTGCTGGGTCTCCTCCCAGACAAGCTTTTTCTGGCAGCAGGAGGAGGTTCAATGCTGGCTCCATGTGAGCAGGGGGTGCATGGTTGTGGCTCTGGCAGGTTGGAGGGAAGGGAAGGTTGGAGGGAAAGGATTATCCCAGGCATGCCGGAGCCCTTCTGCTGGCTGGTACCCACCAGCACGTGACACGGTGGGCTGCACAGGTACACATGCCAGGAAACATCTCTGGCCATGCAATAGGAAGCAGAAAGGGAACAGGTACAGGGGCTAGACCTCAGGTTTCCAGCCAACAGGACCTTCCAACTGTCTTTTTGCCTGTAGCAGAAAAAAAAAAAAAAAAAGAGAAAACTGACGTGCTGCCTTTGCCCTGGAGGAGGTTTTGCTGCAACCCCATGGACCTGCAGAGTGCAGGGGGTGACCATTCACACACTGTCCCCTGCTCTATCCTCACCACAACGTGGCCAGAGGGAAGCCAGACAATATTTAGGCTTCCAGAATGAGCTTTTAGGACCAAAGTAGACCAGCAGAAGCATGGCTGGGACACTTGCACCCAGCCCAAGGGACAGGACTGGGAACACCAAGCAGAGAGCCCCTGCCAGGCTCGTGGTGTGGGCATTGCTCCTCAGCACCGTGCTTGCCCTGCAAAAGCAGAGGGACACAAGCAGAGGCAGGTGGTAAGAGCACAGACAGGTTCTCAGTGTTTTCTTCCTAGAGCCAAGACGCAAGAATTAGAGGCAATCGCTCCTTCGCTGTATGTTCCTGTTTTTAATCCTTCTCGCCCAACTTCGTTGGCATTTGAGAAACTGGTTGTTGAAGCAACACTGGTGCCTGCGAGTGAGAGCCTGTAGCAGGGCGACGCACAGCGAGCACAGCTGCGGGAGCTGCCCTGCATCCTAGAAAGAGGCTCGGTTTATCCCCGGGTATGAAATGAGCGTGGGTTTGATGGCTGAGCCATGAGCGCTGCACTTTATCTGGGTGAGCAGCGGATCCCGCTCTGCTGGCAGTAATGGGGGGGCCAGCAGATGCTGCCACCTGGATGCTTCGAGGAAGGTGACACCAGGTAAAGAATGCCATGAGGTGCCTCTTCCATCTCCATGAAACCCATCAGCACTGCCTGAAAATCTGCCTTCCAGGAGCGCAGCTGCTGTAGCAGTGTAACTCCTCCCTCCCTTGGCCTCCCACTGCGGTGCACACCTGTAATTTTAGGAACGGCCATGTCCCTGCAGCCCACAAGTCTCTTGGGGAATCCTTCTCACACCTCCTGTGTCAGCAGCAGCCCTCCCAGACAAGGACGTAAGTGCCCGAGGTACTGGGACATGGGGATCGAAAGACTGGCAGCCTGGCCACCAAGGTGGCATCACCTAGCACTGCTGGAGACAATATGGGTTAGAGGTTTGTGGATGCTGGGTGCTACAGGTTCCTATGGAAGAGCAGTCTGGAGAGCAGGCTCAGGTTCGAGAAGGGGCCATAAGGAAGTGGATGCTGCATTTCCAAGCCCTCCTGTCACCCCATCCTGATCTGGTGCCTCAAATGCTCCCTGCAGAGCTGTGGCCAGGAGCCTTGCTCCCCTTAGCTGCAGGACACTGGCCAAGGGTCTCCAGCACGACCACGAGTGGGATCACAGCTCCCAACGCCTGCTGGCACCCAGTTGTGCAGCTAAGGAGACCAAAGCTCAGGCTAAAAAAGGCAGACTCGCAAGGATGAACAGTGCAAGGAAAGTACTTGAGGTTACGGCTGTAGGCTTAGGTGATGAAGAGGTTGTACTGTGATTCACTCCGCCATGTACTGAGATGACAGCATATGGTGTCAGGGAGCTCCTGGCATCTGCTCCTGCTTCAGAGCACTTAAGCTACTTCTTCTCATGGAAGATAAAAGCAGCAAAGCACTGCTTGCCCTGCCCTGGCAAGCAGAAAGCTGGGGTTGGCAGCCAGGCCAGCAGCTCTCTGAGCATCCCCAGCACCTTCAGTTTGCAGTGAGGGAGCGCAGAGAACAAGAAGCCCAGCTCAAAGAGCAGAGGAATTTGCCTGGACCAGCAATTTCCACCAGTCTCTCTTTGTGAGTGCCATGACATTAAGCAAATGCCCTGTTTACAGGCAGCTGGACAGAGATCACAGGTGTCCTGCAGGCAGGAAGCAGCTGGGTACGGCTCAGCACAGTGCAGCCAGCACTTCCCCTGGCCTGGCACCAGTGCATGGGGCCGGGCAAGCTGCTCAGCTTGCTGCTCATTGGGCAGCTCCACGTGTGGCACACATCAACCTGGACCAGCATGGGCCAGACATCAGGACAACTATCCCGGGTGTAATTTTAACAGATATGGGAATGCACAGAAGGAAACATCTGAGATATGGCATGCAGGACTCCATAAATAATGCAGCCTCTCCCAAGTATTTCTGGAGAGGCCAGCAGAGCCAGCCCCTACAGGAATAAACCTCTTTATTTGAATCCCCTTTGCAACCCAAAGGAAATTCAACTCCCAAGACTACAGGTTAACTTGAGATAAGTTTGTTTCAGGAGCACCCAGCTCTGCCTGCCCCATGGGGTTGCCCTTGCCCCCACTGTAGCTGGTCACAACCCCAGCAGGGATGTGGAGCCCTTGCAAAGCTCTTCTGACTTGCTGGCACACTCAGGAGATAACATTTCCCTACCTCAGGTCTGGCCCATTGAGCTTATTTCTATTAAATGTATTTGAGAACATAAATCTGTCTTAAAAAAAAAAAAAATCAGCTCATTAAGAAGATAGACAGTGTCTACAGTCTGAAAGGAACAGCAAATGGCAGCTGCCAAAAATGTCACTGTTAAATGCAGCTGCCAGCTGGGATTTATTAAAAGGTAGTTAGACAGCAACAGCAGCAGCAAACGGCACATCTTGTTCTGGGGTAAGCTCCCCTTCTTCTCCCACCTTCACACGGTTTGCTGCTCTGGTGCAGTGAGTCTCACCGTGACCTCCAGGGCTGACAGCCTGGATGCGCTGGGCTTTGTTCACAGCCTGAAGATTTTGCCCTTTGTTCAGGGAAGCCAGAACCAAAGAAAGCAGCCATTCGGGGCTAAAGCAGCGCTCAGCAAGGTCAAGGTATCACCTTTCTCTGTGTGACCTTGCTCTCATGGGGGGTGGTGCCTGGCACCATCCAGGACAGAAACATGAACAAGCAGGGACCAGACTTGTGTCAGCAAACTTGGGGTTTCCCAGGTGCTCCTACAGTGCACCTGGGCTCTCCTCCACATGTGAATACCCTATGCTACAATAGAAGGGCAAGACATATGGGGAAGGGAGAAAATGGGTAAATACCACCTGTATTTGCTCAGGCAGCCCGGTATGTTCAGTCAGGACTGTAGTACCCATGTCCTACCTGCAGCGTAGAGGCTGAGTGGCTCTCCAAAACTGAGCACGAGCTGGTCTCTGCAGCTCCTCTCTGAAGAGGACTTTGCTCATGTCTCTCACGCCCTACCTGGTCCTTCCTTTTCGGCACAGGATGAGGACTGAGTCCTGTCCTGGCCACAACCCAGTGCCACTTCTCACCCAGGGCATTTCCACTGATACCCACCTCTTTAAGACTGATGTTTGCGGTGTAGACCACGTTTGTCCCGTCCCTTTTGAAGTGCGAGTGAGGCTTGTCCTTGAGGATGAAGACAATGTCAGCAGGGATGTTGTCCGGCGTGGCATCCCCTTCTTTGGGGAATGTGATTTTGGTTCCCTCCTTCCAACCCCGTTTGATGACAATGTTTAGGATCTTATCCTCAGTCCGCGTGGTCCGGCCATCAGCGTTGAGCCTTCTGCGGGTGATCTTCATTCTCTTGGTGGAGCCATGGTAGATCTCTTCCAGGGATACCTTAAGCTCGTGGATAATGGGTGGGTCTTGGACCTTCCTCCGTGTGTGCAGGGACTCCTGGTGCCGCCGGTGAACCCCGTTAATGCCATTGAAGCCAAACCGGCCAAAGGCACTGAAAGGATCGTCATCATCATCTATATCCATGTCTTCCTGGTCAAAGCCATTGAACACCCGGGAGCGGCTGCTAGCGAAGAAGATATCAAAAGGGTTGGAGCCTCCAAAGAAAGATGCAAAGGTAGCATGGGGGTCTCCATGGAAGGTGTAGTGGAAAGTGTTCCCTGAGCCACCTGAAGAGCCACCTCCAGTCTTGAGACCTAGAAGAGAAGGGGGAAGATGAGACATTAACACTCCCTGCCAGAAGAAAACTGCTAGCTCTGCACAGTGGTACTGTGCTGGGACCCACAGCACCTTTGCTTTCCACGCAGCAGCACGGGCTCTGCTGGCTCCAGGCAGCCCTTCCAGCAGCTCCCAGAGGTACTGGTCACCCACCTGTGGGCCAAGAAGGCAGCACCTCAACCCACAGCACACAGCCCTGCCTGTACGCCCAGCAAGCTCCAGCTCAAAAGCTGTTCAGGTTTTGTTTGGTTACCTCCTCTCAAGCCATGTCCTTTTCATCTAATGCACTTCCTAATGCATCCCTGCAATGGGATGGTGTGTGGCAGAGAAAGCCACCAGTAGCTGGGGCTGGAAGGCAAGAACTGGAGCAGATCCTTCTGCAGGTTTTTGCTGCTGCAGATGCCTGCTGATGAGGGCTTGCACCTGTTCAGAGAAGCCCTGTGCATTACAGGAGAGCAAGCATCCTGCCAGACTTTTATCAGCCACTCCAAGCTGCATGTGTAGCTGATCTGCCACGGTCAAAGCACTGGGTCTGTGGTATCCAGTTGTGCTGCACAAAACCCACTTTGGATGAGTTATCTGTTCTAGCAGCCCAGGTTCTAGCAACCCAATTCACAAACCAACAGAAGAGTTTGAGGCTTGCACCTTCCAGCAGCCATTCCCAGGCAGAACTGCCCTGCCAGGTACTGGGCAAAGCCTTCACACCACTGCGAGCCCTGCAAAGTCCCAAGCAGCTGAGGCATGCCCCAGGTAGCCCCCCAGAAGAGGTCACACCTGCAACACACCCTCAGTGACCAAAAAGGGCTATTTCTGATGGGCTGTCCCTTGTGCCACCATCCTCCCTGCTGGCAGCAGGAGATACAAGGGGGACAAACAGAGTGGACAAATGTGGGGGTCTGTTCTGATGTTCTCAGCCTCCTCATGTGGTCCATGGCTCTCATCCCTTAGCCCCTGCCCTGCTGCACGAACGTCTGTACCCTTGCAGAGCCTGTGCTGCATGTGTGGACTGGGCTGTAGGGCAGGAGGAGCAAATCCCATGAGCCCACCCCAGTGCATGGGACCCCAAAGACCCTCAAAACACTGACCCCACTCCCCACCCCCAGGCCACGTATTCCAGAAAACCAAGCATTTGCTGGAAAATGAAAGGTTTCCCGTTGCAGGAATGCTGGACTGGTGTGGAAGTCACTGCTCGGGGTGGGACAGGTGGCAGTCCCTGTCCTGCCATGGGTCCGGACACCTCATCAGCACGTCCAGCACCCTCTCTCTGCTATGAAACTTTTCCACATCTTTCACATTTCTCAGCACCCTGACTTCCTGCACAAGCTCTCTGGACACCCCTGGCTCTGCCACCGTGTCTGGCTGCTCACGCAGCCAAAACGATGGAGAAACCTGGGCAGGGGAAGGTGGCCTCCCCTGGCCTGAGGGATGGGGCACGATCTGCACAAGAGGATGGATCACAAAAGGAAGAGGCCAGGTGCGTGACTATGGGCCAGCAGGGAAGGAGCTACTTACTGGGGAGCTCCAGGATAAATCAAGAGTGGCTACAAGTCACAAGGAAATACAGGCCCTGCTCTTGCTTGGGGGGCAAAAGACCAGAGACTCCCAAAAGCATGGAGTGGAAAGGGAGAGGACCGAGGCTAAGGCAACCAGCACTGCTTGCCAAAAGCATCAAAGGGGTTTGGTGTTGCCGGTGCATGAGCCCCATGGGGCAAGCGCTGCAATTTCTCCAGACAACCTCATGCCCCTTAAGAAGGACCAAACCTGCTGTTTTTCCTGTTTTAGGTAATTCAACCCAAACTCTGGCCCTGTCTGTGGCCCCGGAACCAGGGATGGAGAGGCAAGGCCTGCTTCAAGCCCAGCCTCCCTGTCCCACTGCAACGAGGGGGCTGCTCCTCTGCAGTTATTTTTTCCTTACTACTTAACTCACTCTTATTTTAGCCGTCGTCATCCCTGGAGAGCCCCCGTCCCCAACAGGCTGCAGCCAGGAGGTTTCACCTTTACGCAGTTGCCTTAATCCCATGACGCCAGTCAGAGGCCAATGCAAAGGCAGGGTCCAATTTCAGCAGTGCCTCCAAGGAAATGCTAGTTTCTCACTTGAGATAGCCGCTTCTAATTTTAAACAGCAGCAAATCACCATGGCTCAGTGCATCCTTCGTGGCGGTGACATAAATAACGGGTTAAGCAACTTTTATAGGCAGAGCATGCGCTGCCAGGCAGAGATTTTCCAAAGCTTCGACTGGCTCTGTAGTTTTGCTCAGATAAACCAGGAGGGAGTTCCCCCAGGTCTGTCTGAGCTTTCACACCCAGAAGCCTGACTGCTGACAGCACTTGGCACCTCTGGCCACCACTTCCAAGGGCTCCTCAGTTTTCCCTATAAGTTTCTGATATTTCTTGTTCCCCAGCACCTTTCAGGAGCAGGTATAACTTCATCAGGCAGGGGCAAGACTCTGTACCCCCCCAAGACCTCTTTGCCTCTAAATGGCAGAGAGCCCTCCCCGTGCTTGCCAGGAGCAGGACGGAGCTGATAAAAGGGATCTCCAACCACTGCGTATTCCTGCCAGTGTCCCCAAAGAGGATGCACTCACTTGCTGGGCACACAGGAGGGGCTGCATCTTCCAAGGAGCAGTCTGTCCATAGCTGACCTGCTGCTCTTTTAAGCACCCAAGTCTCTGGCTGATTAACGCAGATGCTATTCAGTGCTCTCCTCACCTTAAGCAAATAGGGTTGCAGTCTTCCATATTTGACTAATAAGGCTGTGTGTGGTGGAGCTGCTCTCCTCCTCCATGCCAACCGGGAGACAACAGCAGCCACTTAGTTTCAAAACAAAAACCTATTACTTAAATTAGGAAAAGCTTTGAATTATGTAGGTCAGCCTGTACCAGGGAGAAGAGTGGGACTAGCGCTCTAACCAGCACACTACCGGGAATCCTGTGGGGGCACATCCAGGAAAAAGGGACATTACTGGGCTGGGAAATTTAGGCCAAGTAAGGGGTTGCTAAAGCATTATTGCAGCACACAGGCACGGCCCAGGAGGTGAGCTCCTTTTCACTTCCATCACCTCAGCACTTGCCCTTTGGAGGCAGCACTGTGGAGCTCTCAAGTGCCATCTCCCCAGCTGGGAAGAGAAGCAGAAGTGGCTCCACTGTGGCACAGCTGGCAGAGAAATGGGTTGGGACGTTATTTCTGGCAGCGAGGCGAAGCGGAGTGTTTTCTCTCCCTACTTTTACTCCCAGTAACCTTGATTCGGAGGCAGGCATGAGCCCTGGGGGTGCAAAAACACCCCCTCACCCCATATGAACCTCCTTGTACCCAAACAGCCAGCCACCAGGATGCCTCTATGCCCCGGCCAGCCCTGCCTTTGAGCAGGAGCGGAGGTCCCCTTACCTTCCTCCCCATACTGGTCATACACAGCTCGCTTCTTGGGGTCGCTCAGGACATCATAAGCCTCTGCAATCTCCTTGAACTTCTCCTCGGCATTGGGGTCTTTATTCTTATCAGGGTGGTACTTCAGGGCCATTTTCCGGTAGGCTTTCTTGATTTCATCCTCGTTGGCTCCAGACTGGATGCCCAAAATCTTGTAATAGTCTTTTCCCATGATGGCAACGCTGCCTGGTGCCGAGTACTTATTCCTGAAAGCAGAAAGACAGCTGGCTGCAAGGCGAGCATGGCACCCGGGCAGCCAGAGATAGGAGTGGCACACACTTATCACAGAGCCACCTCTCCCTGCATCACACCGGCCAGCAGCACCACAGCCGGCTCAAGTCCACGTTTTCCTCTGAGGGGCCCAAGCCAAACGCGAGGACGTGGAGCAGTGGGGGGGGGACGCACTAGCGCAGCAGGACCCGCATGTCCCTGGGCTTTGCCTTTCCCTCCCCGAGCTCCAGGGTGCAGAGAGTCATCCTGGACGGGGACCACTGAGGCATTGCACAGGGTTATTATATGGGCAAGGCCAACATCAGGCGAGGCCACTTGGAGGCGTGATGGTCTAAATTCAGCCGTCCTGTCCCCCCCCACAACCTCCTGCTGGCTGCCTCCTGGGGCTTTGCCAGCCCAGGGCAAGGAGAGGAGAGACTTGAGGGGCTGGGGGAGCGGCAGCACAGACGGGGAACCAGCAGGGACTGTGTCACTGCGCTCACCTCAAAGGAACTTCAAACATTTTGTTACTGAAAGCAATTGGCATTCAGATGGAGATAAGTGCTTCCAGCATGTCAGAGCTGTAATTTGTATTTAGCGGGGAGAGAATGAAGCTGTTAGACAGAAACATCTTGTGATGGTGGGAGGTTTTCTTTTTTTTTTTTTTTTGGGGGGGGAACACTTTCTAGCTTGACTTGCACTCCCTTAGAGTCTTCAACTAAATGTTGCAGTAAGCCAGAAATATTAAGAGGTGGTAAAATGTCATCGCAGCTTGACACGACGCAGCGAGGTCAGCACAGGCAACTAGCTCTGTGCATTCACTTTCCCCATCATGTGGGAGGCTTAGGACAGAGCCATGCCTATACTAAGGCATTGCAAAAAACTAAGCAAAACCCAGTGGCCAAAACCCAAAGGGAAAGGGCAGGCAATTAATTCACTCCACAGGCATGCTGCTGGAGCAGCAAACCCAGCAGGGTCATGGAAATTCGGAGAGCAGCTTGAGGAGGCATGAGACCAACTGCTCGGGGCAAAAGCTGAGCAAGACTTACACTCCTTAAAACACACTTCCCACTGCTCTTTACCTTTCAGTTTTCCAGCTGTGAGCTCCTGTCCCTGATGAGCCCAACCTGGCTGAGCACAGCTCAGTGCTTGCTCCTTGCCATGCTCTTCTCCAGACCTTGCCCCCAGCTGACCCTCTGATCTTCAGTGCTCTCTGCTAAGCCTTTGTGCTCATGTCCTACTCCCCTCTCCAGCCCTATTTTTTTTTTCCCTGAGCTTGCTCCAAACAGCCCTGAATTGCCCTGGACAAACCAACCTGGGCAGCTCCAGCCCTTTGAGCCCCTCCAGCAGATGGGTTTCTGCATCAGATCCTTTCTTTCACAGTCATACCAGGTGTTCCCCCCTGTCCATACTCTGTCCATAACCAGATGCTCCTAGTGGAGGTCTTGGAGGGACCCCTTGCTCCAAACCACCAGCTTTGCCCTTTCTACCCCAGCCCCTGAGCGGTCACTTGGAGGTCTGGAGGAAGGGGCCAAGCACTGCCAGAAGCATCCACCCCACAGGCTTTAGGGGCAGAAGCAAGAGGCAGTGCTGCCACGCTATTGTTAGAAGCACAGGAAGGCCTCTGGGGGCGTAAAGAGCATCGTACAGCAATCTCCAGCTCCCGGCTTCTAAATGCCAGCACATTTCTGTACCAACACAGCCTCCAGCAGGAGCCCTCCAGCTTCTGTGCAAAGAGCAGCCGTCTTTACCAAGCCCACACAGCCATTACAAGATGCTCTATCCCATGGTCACCACCGTCTGCATCTGCTCTGATGACTTCCAGCAGGAGCCTGTGACGGGGGAGGGGGGATGCAGCAGGTCCCCAGCCGGCACCAGAAGTGGCCTGAAATGTCTTTTTACACCACACTGTAAAAACAAGCCATTTCCACAGCCTCCCATGGGAAGGCAATGTGAGGGAACCAGCTTCGCTTGGAGCAGCACAGCCAAGGTCAGCTGCTCTGTGTGTGCTGACAGGTGGCAACCTGCTGGGCACCGCGGCACAGACCAGCCCAGGACCTGGCCTCCTCACGGACAACAGACAACAGCCCCTTTGCTACACAATCCCAGGGAACAAGAAGAAAAAAAAAAAAAGCCTCCTCCAACAAGGTCAAACAAGACAGCACTGAATTCAACCCCTTTTCACACCCCGATCACACCACAGACCAAAGCACGGAGGTCGCAAACAGATTTCACCCCAAACTGGTGCTACCAGAGACCCCCCCCAAAACCCTGAAGCAATTCCTATAAAAATACCCAAACCGTCACTCTCCCCACCACACCCACCCAAGGTCTCTGGTCTTTACCCTCAAGAGGTCTTTGGGGGAATGCAGGGGATGCTCATGCCATGGCACCGCAGGCTGGACCAGCCGTGTCCCGTTTCTGCCCCAGGACCCGAAATCTCACAGTCCCATGTCTCCCAGCCCCATCACCTGGTGCTGCTGTCTCCATGCTCTGGTGGGTGACCTGTTGGGTTAAGCCACGCTCCAGAGGCAACACTCTCACATGTGCAGTGGTAAAACACAACTGTCCCTGCGCAGCCTCCCTCCCACCTTCCCAGATCAGCTGCTCTCCCCCTTACCGCTCAATCATCCTGCTCTGCCTTCCCATTTAACCCGCTCAGGAGCAGGGGAAAGGTACTGCTGAGCAGGGGGCTTCAAGATGGGTAAGTGGTGTCAGCACCTGCATTCGGTTCCTTGAACACCTTAGGAAAAAGGGTCTGTGTTCAGAAAAAACGTAGGCGCCCAGCTGCAGAGCAAGGTGCAGGCATCTCCCAGCTGGTGGCTGCGATGCCGATAGCCCAGCTCCCATTCTCCCCATAAAAAATAATAAATAATTTAAACAAACAAACAAACAAAAACACACAAACATTTGTTCCAGTCCCGCACATGACATCAGACCATGCAACTTCTGGATAGGCGAGCCGGCTGAATAGCAATCACTTGACATAATCCCTCTGCTCTACAGTCATATAAGGGAACAAACCCACGCGGCCAGCAGCCCCGCTAAGATTTTCCACCCCACACTGTATGGTTGTAGCAGGGTGACGAGTCAGGCACCTCGGGCAATTAATTATTCCTTGGCCGTGAGAACACAAGCACAAGACATGAGGAGGGACCCACTTACTGAAACTTTACAAAGACATTCAGAGTCCAAATGTTCATCTTTAAAGGCTCTACCTTTATTTTAAACATTGTGCCAGCTCCTCAGCCCGGCAGGGACAGAGGCAGCAGCTCTGACCTCAGCCCCAGCTGAAGGGACGTGGGTGCCAGTGAGCTGTCCTTTGGGGGCTTTGGGCTCCTTCCCTGCCAGCGCAGGAGCCCATCCATGAAGTTGCTTGACAGGCAGCAACTTTCCTCTAGGTGGTTTCTTGCTGCTTTCCTGAGCCAAGGCACCGGGTGGGTGCACGGACCTGCGTGGCACACTCAGATTCCCAGCTCCCAAATTAAAGCATTTATTTCCGTGGCTGGTTCAGGCATCCTCCCCACTCCCCAGACTGCTGCTGCAGTGGGGCACCCACCCTCAGTCCCCTGTTACCTTAACAGCCCCAACGCAGCTGCCCCCCAACCCCACAGAAGCCGCGAGAACAAGGGACCCGGTGTCCCCGGCAATTAATCGCTCACGGCGGGGCCACATAGCACATGAGAGAGGGAGAAAAGTAGGACAGCGCTGATGCACCATGAGGCAGAAAAAAGTAACACAGACCGCTTTGCACCGGCCCTCCGGGGGTCCCCATGCATGTCTCCCCCTTCCCTGGGTGCTGACACTGCTCCCCGTGCTGGAGCAGCCGCGGTCCCACCATTGCAGCTCCGACCTCCCCTCCCAGTTCTCCCAGCGGCACAAAACCTACTTCTGGAGAAGTCACCTTTATGCCAATGATGCCTCCCGCCATGGGGCACCCTGGGGTGTGCCAAGGAAATTCAAAGCCACCATGTGTCCCCCGGTCCCCGAGCTCAATCACCAGCCCCGGCACAGAGAAACTTTGGGGCTGAGCATCCTCCATCTGGACGTACGGCGTGGAGCATTCCACCTGAAAAATGACCCTTGGGGAGAAAACCCCAAGGGATGCAGGGTCTGCAAATGGAGGTGCCAAGAGGGTGCCATGTTGGAGCCGTGCTGGGTGCATACCTCTCTGTGCGGCTCCAGAAGAGCAGGATGGCCGGCATAGCAGCGCCAGGGTGGGCAAACCTCAAGTTTTGCTCAGGCAGCTCGAGAGGAACGTGGCGCGTCGGGACAGGCAGTGACACCCGTGCCAGCTGGCAGCCACAGGGAAGCAGCCAGCGATGTCATGAGTACATGCAATGAATCATCCCATCCCCGGGCCCCCACGCGCACTACCCGCCTCCCCCTTCTCCACTGTCAGCGCCCCCCCAACACCCCCCACTCAGGTGCCGGCACCTGTGTGGGGACAGGGTTAACCAGCCCTTGGCTGCCAAGCACCCGCAGAAACCCCACCACCAACCCCACCGTCGGGGGCTGCGTGGGGATGGGATTAGACTTCTGTAGCCCCCCAGAGTAGGGTCCCCCACTTTTAGTCCCATTGGGATGCGTGAGATTGCATGGGGATGAGGTAAGCCCCCCTCACTGAGCCCCCATTTCCAGCCCCACTGGGGGCACCATCACCTGCGTGGGAACGGGGTTAAGCCCCTTTTCTCCCCCCCCCCCCCCCCCCCACATATGGTCCCCTACTTCTAGCCCCACTGGAGTGCTGGCACCTGCATGGGGATGGGGTTAAGCTCACCCCAAGCAGTGTCCCCCATTTTCAGCCCCGCTGGGGTGTCTGTAACTTGCACAGGGACAAGGCTGAGCCCCCTCACTGCCTCCCCACCTCCAGCCCCACTGGGGCACCATCCCCATGTGAAAATGGAGTTAACCCCCTGACTACTCCCCACACAGGGTCCCCGATTCCTAGCCCCATAGGGGTGTATGCACTTGCATGGGGACGGGGTTAAGCCCTTTTGCTGCTTCCTCGTGTGGGGTCCTCACCTCCAGCCCCACTGGGTGCTGTGACCCGCATGGGGATGAGGTCTAGCCCCCCCCCCGCACAGTGACCTGCTTACAACCCCGGCAGGGAGCTGTCACCTGCAGACTGTGTTCCCCAAACCCCCCACAGGGTGCTATGACCCATATGGGGATCATGGCCCCCCCCGGGGCCCCTATGGGGTGCTGTCACCTCGTGGGGACTATGTCCCCCAAACTCCCCACGGGGTGCTGTGACCCCTGTGAGGACCTTGTCACCCAAACCCCCTATGGGGTGCTGTCACCCTCGTGGGACCAGGAGTGGGGGGGATTTAACCCCTTCCTGCCCATCCGGCTGTCACTTCATTGGAGACAAGGGTTAACCCTTTCCTTGCCGCCCCGCTATGACACCACATGGGGGGTTAACCCTTTCCTCACCACCCTGTCCGGCCCCACAGGGGGTGGGGGTCACACGGGTGGGATTGGGGGGGTGTCACACGGGGTCGAGTTAACCCCTTTCTCGCCGTACAGGTTAACAATTCGTATTAACCCTTGCCTCGCCGTCCTCTCCAGCCACCGGGGGGGTAACCCTTTTCCTCCCGCCCACCTGTCTGCGATGCGATGCAATCCAAAAGGGGGGGGGGGGAGGCTGACCCTTTCCTCCCTCCAAACAGGGGACATCCCGCGACCCCGGGAAATGACCCCCCCGGGGCTGTCATCGCCCCCACCCCCCCCCCGCAAGGCGTGGGGGCAAAAAGGGGGGGGCTCTGCCCACTCCCCGTCCCCGCGGGGTCCCGGCGGTGCGGATGTGGGGTCCCAGCCCGCCGTACCGGGGGTAGCGGCCACCCCCCCCCCGGCACTCACCGCTCCCGCCGGCGCCGCGCACGCACTGCCCCCTCTGCCCCCCCACCCTCGCGACGTCAGGGGAGTCCCGCCCGCGCTCCCCCAGCGGAGAGGGAGGGGGCGATGGGGAGGGGGGGAGCACCCGCCTCGCCTCGCCTCGCCTCGCCTCGCCTCGCCTCGCCGCGCCCCTCCGTTGGGCCGGGCCGACGCCCGTCGAGGCGAGACGCCGCGCTCATTGGGTCTCCCCTGGGGAGGAGGAGGGGCGTGGAGGGAGGGTGGAGGCGGAGCGTCCCGCCTTCCATTTGCCGCCGCTCATTGGACGGTTCAAGCCGGCACCGCCCTGTCGGAGCGCTGTCATTGGGTGGAAGGCTTGGGGCGAGGCCCCGCCCCTCGCTGCCGGGCCCGGGTGGCTTTTTATAGCGGTAGGGCGCGGCGGGATCCCCTTGGGAAACTTCTGGAAGGCGTGACGTCAGCGGGGTGCTGCGCGGCGCCCCCTACCCTCAGCGGGCGGTGGCCGTGTTGGCGCCGGCGGGGCCACGTTGGGGCTGGGGAGTGGCTGGGATGCAGGGTACCTCTGTGTCCCCCTTCTTGGCTGCTGAAAGCCTGTGTGTGGGGACCAAGAGGTGGCTGCTGCTCATGTCATAGAATCGTTAGGGTTGGAAAAGACCTCCAAAATCACCTGGTCCAACCATCACAACAATGCTAATGTCCCCCACCAAGCCATATCCCTAAGCACCCCATCCAACCTTTCCTTGAACACCCACCTCCTGTAGGGTTTGTGGCATTTTCTGACTATTCTCCTTGTGTTCTGTTTGCTCCATGCAGGGAAAAGCACGCGTGTGTTTTGGGAAGCTGAAGTGGCCGTGGCTTCTTCCCATTTGGCCCAAGAGCAGTGCTTGGTTCAGTAGCAGAGCATTGCCTGCCTCCAAGGACAATGAACCCAATTTTGATCTACAAAGCTTCAGATGCTGAAGTTGAAGCTGATGTGAGACACTGAGGCTGTTAGTGTGGCATCCATCTGTCATGGTTGAAGTGCTGTGTTTTTGCACCTTAACTGAGGAAGTATTTAAATGGACATTCCGGAGTAATTTTTGGGGTGACAACCAGCCCTTCCACTGGGGGTTCATCACAGCATTGGTCTCTCCATTCCTGTCCTAGGGCTGGGGTCTCCAGCATGCTCTGCTGTCTCCTGGCAAGATGCCAGTGGCTGCCCAGGCTCCTTTCCTCCCATGAGGTGTTAGTGGAGCATCTCTGAACTGGAAGAGTCAGTGTTTTCATTGTGCTCTCTGCACAGCGTCTGAGTCATCATGATATTAAACCAGCACTTACTGTTATCTGTCTATCTGTCTATCTTGCTATTTGTTCTGCTATCTGTGTACCCAGAGGGATTGCTGCTCTTGCTACAAAGGGCTCGTGCAGCTCATCCAGTGCACTGTCAGTGTCCTGGGCTTGCAAACTCTTTCTGTTCCCTTTCCCAGCCTTTCATCAGCAAAGGCATTGGAGGCCCTGGGGCAGAGCTGGCACTGACCATATCTGTGTCCATGAATGACTGGCTTGGCGTGCAGCTGCGTGGGCTGAAACAAGGGCTGCAAGAGCAAGTGCTTTGGCTCTGGAGCCCACAGTGTGGGGGCTGGATGCAGCCTGTAGGCCACCAAAAACTAGGCAAGGGAAGGGTCAGCAGAGCCCCTGCTTCCCTCCTTGGGTGCTGCGCCCAACAGTGTCTGTCTTAAGCAAAACTGCTCTTCCTCCACAGCATGTCTGCCAGCACATCCGGCACCCTTTTAAAGAAACGCTAGAAAAGGGAAGCGTGACAGGAAGAACAGGGAAGGGTGACAGGAATAATTAAAGGTATGAAGCAGTTTCCATACAAGGAACAATTACATAAACTAGCTCTCTTCCGTCTGGGGGAAGAAATGACTGAGGGAGGGATGACGGAGAATAATAAAATAATGTGTGGCTGGGGGAAAGTGAGCAGGGAATGGCTGCTTAAGCTTTCTTCCCTTAAAGGGCTTGCAGGCATCATGTGCTGAAATAGGCAGTGGCACCTCAGGGCATGAACATGCTTCTTGGTGCAGTTTGGGATTAACGTGTGGAGCTGCTGGCCTAGGGGGAATGAGTGCTGGGAAGGTGTGAAAAGCTTGTCAGGGATCAAAAAGCAATTAAGCAAATTCCTGAAGAGAAAATCCACTGTGGACTGGCAAGCACAGTGATGATGCTTCTGGCTCAGGAAATCCCCAGACTCTGGGCAGCTGGAGTGGGGGATCATGTTGCAGGGATATTTTGCTCACCTCGGTCTTCAGCTCTTCCCAAGGCATTGGCTGTTGGTATTCATGACTGGGAGGCAGGGGACCATGTGGGGCTGCTTTTCTGTTAAAACACATATTACATCATTACTTGGTGTTTGAAGGTCAGAGCAGCAGATGAGGCCACTGAGCTCTGCCAACTCCTGACCCGCATTGTGACTGCCAAGTCCCCAGCTGCTGTCATACTGCTGTGAAGGAGATCTCTCCCCTGGCCCCACCATAGCCCCCTCTAGCTGGAGGTGTTTGTGGGGCACAGCTTGGCCTGCCCAAGGCACAGGGATCCCATCATGGTTCAGCAGATGGGCAGGAGCGAGGTGCTTGCCATTGCCATGACCCCAGTCCTGCTCGGGCTCCCTCACTCCACGCAGCACAGGGAAGTCTCCGTCTGGGTGAGCTCCAGAGATGCATCTGAGGACACCGGGCTTGGCAGCAGCAGCAGGGTTTGTACTCTGTTCTCCACAGCGAGAGCAGCACCCACGTATTCGGTGCTGTTTCTTCTTCCTGCCTGCTCCCATCCTTGGAGATGCTGCCCTCCTTTTCCAGCACCCTGTGCTGCAGGATGAGGAAAGGGCTGCAAGAAAAATCCATATCCGTTTTGTTTCCCTCCCCCAAAATTATTATTATTATTATTATTATTGGATTACTGCCCCCTTCCTCACTTTCTGGTGTCCTTGCTGTGGTCTGAGGTGGTTGCATCTCCAAGGTGGTGCTGGTGGGGCTCAGCCTTCCAGGTCAGGCTTGGGGGCAGCTCCTGCCTGCAAACTGACCATGGTCCTGAGGGCATGGGGACCTTGTTCCTCTGGGCTCAGCCAGCCCCCTGCCTGTCCCCGGAGGAAGCCACCCAGCAGGGGTGGCTCTGCCAGCCTCTGTAACCCCAGCTGTGTCAGAGCCCCAGCATGAGGCAGGCCTGGATCCTATATTCATCAGGGCACAAAGTGGTGCCCAGTTGACTGCTGTAGGAAGCTTAACCAAAGTGTTACCTCTTAAAAATTAATGACCTGGGGGTTGGCTGCCAACGGCAGTTTTCTGAAAGAACAGGATGGCTTGCTTTTATTTTATTCTTGTCTTCATTGCTTCCCAAACCACCTTCCCTGTGACTGCCCCAGCCTGATGGCAGGTAGCTGCTCAGAGATCATTGTGGGATGCAGGTGATGTGCTGGGGACAGAGACTCAGCAGTCCTTGTAGTTTTCAGGGTGTCTTTGGAGCTTTCTGCTTAATCTGGTCTCCCTGAGTGACCACCACCATGGTATCTGGGCATGTTCACCCTGTCCTGCCTGACAGAGATGCCTCTAGCTCTAGCAGGTGCTTGGCACATGGGTTTTTGCTGGATATGTTGCCTGCTCTTCAGGGAAAAGGACTTGGATCTTGCCTAGGCTGCCTCAAAGGCATCCAACAACCTGCTGTGTGGAGGCCCTGCAAATCTGCACAGCTGTGGGGCCACATCTGGAGCATGGGGGGGGGGTTAATTCCCAAAGCCATGTCCCGTTACTCAAGGTGGTGGGCTGGGAGGATGTAGCTAAAGGCACCCCAATAAAGATGCCCATGGTTGTCTCTG
Organism: Heteronetta atricapilla; assembly: GCA_011075105.1. Lineage (NCBI taxonomy): Eukaryota > Metazoa > Chordata > Aves > Anseriformes > Anatidae > Heteronetta > Heteronetta atricapilla. Next base: position 195,724 of record MU014707.1, read on the forward strand.
GCTGGACATCGCCTGCCTGGCTGTGGGGTTCCCGAGTGCAGTGCCTGTGCTGAGCTGGGGACAAGGAAAAGCCCAGCAGCCTGCAGTGGGTTAAGGTTAAAGAGAGCTTTCGCAAACACCTATCTTAAATTTGTTGAAAGACAGCAAGCAAAGAATCCAAAGTTACAGCGTGGTATGGTTGGGGAGCAAACAAACAGCAGCATCTCTGCCTGACAAAGGGCTGGGACAATTAATGCTGGAGCAAAACCAGCCTCAAGCTAATTCCCCCTGTGCCTCAGCCTTCAATAAGGGCAGCAGCACTGAATGCACAGCCCGAAGCAGGGGGGAAGAGTGGGAGGGAGGCGGGGAGGAGAAATTGTTGCTGCTGAAGGGGAACAAAAACTCATTCAATGTGCCCAAGGCAGGTTGGCTGCGCTGCCAGTGGCCCTGGGGAGCTGCTGCACGCTGGGACAATTGCAGGTCTACTCCTCAGCAAAGTGCCATCCTTCAAATGGCACTCAACCCCCGGTGGTGCTGCATGACCAGGGAACAGCATGTGCACAGCCCGTGCTGGCATAGGGGGAAAGTGATCTGGATGAATGTAAATCTTCGGGGCTGGTCTCAAATTCTAGATAAGCTCAAGAAAAATGAGGGTGATAAATTGGAAGGAAATGCACCCAGAGGGTACAGGGTGCAGCCTTTGGGTGCTTTTGCTCCCTCCAGGTGCACCCCTCAGTGCTTGTGGTGCCAGTACTTGATGCCATGCTGGTGCTGCACTGTGGTGCTGGGTGCTGCTGGGAGCCTGCCAGTGAGGGGGCAGGTGGTAGAGATGGGATGTTTTCTCGGGCACTTCCTCAGGCTTAGGAAAAAAAAAGAAAAAAAAAAGTTATTCTAGGAAAAGAAATGAGCTGATTGCTCTCCCTCTCCCCACGCAGTGCGGTGGCTTGTCCCGCTCCCAGCTGGAGTTACGTAAGGATGTAGGCAGAGAGGGGTCACACCAGAGGGCAGGCAGGGTGCAGACAGGGAGCAGGCATCTCTCTGCCCCAAATGTGTGCCCTGGGTGCGCTGAACCCCCTCTGGTGTTCAGAGTTGTACCCCACGTGTGCATGTGTGCACATGTTGCACTTGCCCTGGGTTGTGTGAAAAAGCGTGCCATGAGCCAGCACATCCCAAAGGAGCGTGCTTGCTAATGTGATAACCCTAGGCCAGACCTTCCAGCTTAGAAATGGAGATTTCAGGTTTTAAGTCACAGTCCCTTGCGGGGGTGTCCTGGCAGGACAGGGTCTGGGCATGCTCTGCTCTGGACCCCTCCAGGAGGAAAAGCACAGCTTGTGCCATGTGTGTGTGTGTGCACGCATCACATGCCCCATGGTATTCACACATTGCACATCATGCACATACATGTGCCATGCATATGCCACATGCCATGCTTGTGCTCTGCCAACGTGTCACATGTGCTACATGTGCCCGGTCACATTTACATGCCATGCCATGCTGGCACACATTGCACAAGTCACATGCGTGTCACAGCGTGAGACCCCAGGAGCCCTAGGAGACCTGTCTGCAGTGGTGACAGAAGGGACAGCCTCTGCTCTTTTGGGGATGGCAATGGTGAGTGTCACCCTGTGACCTATCTCAGTTAACCATTCTTCTACAATTCCCCCGTTTTTATTTTGGACTACTAATACCCTTTTTGTGACTTGTTCAAGCTTCTTAGTTAAACAACTAAAAATTACTCGCGCAGTTATTAGTATCAATATAACCATAAGCAAAAAGCGAAGCCCCTCTTTGATTAGATTCACTAACCAATTAGACATTCCCCCAAAGATAGATTTCAGCCAATCGTCAAACCAACTAGTTTGCACAGTAATTTTCTTTGTATGCTCCTTCAACCATTTCAACTGGTCATGAATCAATTGACCATGATCCGAAAGATTAAAACAACACATCCCTTCGAAATCTTCACATCCATGCCCTTGTGCCAAAAGCAAAAAATCAATCGCTGCCCTATTTTGTAAAACCGCATGCCGAAGACTATCCATGTCTTGTGCCATTTCTGCAAGGATTTCAGTAGTTACATTTGATTGTTTAACAGCCCAACAAGCAAGCTTATTAATGCTAGCTAACGCGTGCGCAGTTCCAACCCCTGGAACAATCGAGACAAATATTCTTTCAGCAGCGCCCCATAGTTCTATACCGTCGTCACAGTCAGAACACAAAATCTTAAGAGTTCGTTTTGATCTCTGAGACAAGCTCTGGTCCCGGAGACTGTGTAGGTCCGGGGCGAACAACGTGAGTCGTCCCAGATAACACGAACCCCCAAATGTGTTGGCAGGTATTCCTTGCCATGCACGGTCCCCGCAGATCAAAAACATGCCAGGTGGCAGAGCCTTTGCAGTGTCATTATTCCAGATTGATTTGTTATTATATTTTGGGCTTGCCTCAGCTCCTAAAGCCCCCAGTCCTTGCTTCCTGGCATTGGTGCCACAGTAGCCCATATCATGTGGCTATAGGTATCTATCGTTACATGCAAATATTTTAACCATCCAAGTGCTGTAACGTGAGTGACATCCATTTGCCATACTTCATTAGCTTTCAACCCTCTCGGATTAACCCCACATCCGAGTCCTATTCCTGAATTATGATGACTACATATAGGGCAAGCCTTCACGATTGCTTGAGCATCAGTCTTAGACAAGTTGTAGGCTCGAGCAATTCCTTTCGCGTTCTGGTGAAATATTGAGTGAGCTTCTCGAGCCCGGCAGAATGGTGATAGTGGAGCTTCAGTGGCCGTAGCAGTGACTAATCGGTCGGCTCGGGCATTGCCTTCTCCAAGCCCTTCTTCCCATTGATGACTACGGATATGAATTACTGCATACGGCTTACTTCTTTGTGCGATTGCAAGCTGCAAGCTCGTCAACAATTGAGCCAATCGCTCATTTTTCACATCTTGCAAACTTGAGTCCTCAATGCGATTAGCTATGCCCACTACATAAAGCGAGTCGGATACAACATTCAGCGGAGCATCTTTCCATTTTACAAACGCCCATACTACCGCAAACAGCTCTAGTGTCTGTAATGAGTCCTCTGACTGGGCTTGCAGAATTTGATGTTGCCAGCCATGCTCATCTTTCCATGTCACTGCAGCAGTTCTGGAGTGTTTACCGGCATCTGTAAAGACTGTTATTGCATTTTTAATTGGATCAGATGATCGCTTTGGTCTACTTATCCAGCCCTGATTTTCCATCCAGGACAAAACAGGAGATTGTAATGGTTTTGCTATTATCGTAGCTCCATCATGCAATAGAGCAGTTTGCAATTCCTCAGAATTTTGTATGTACCATTCTAAGTCACCTGGCTTTATAGGCAACCATATTGTACTAGGAGGGACCCCATCTACTTGCAGAGTTCTGCTTCTTCCCTTTTTTATTAATTCTGCTAGTGTGGCGATTTTTTCTTGAATTGTTTGTCGTGGCTGTAACGGAGGAGCTAACCATTCCAGTACCACAGTCTCTCCCAGCTTCTCCCCCGTTTTTATTTTTGAGCAACCCAGGCCTGGTCTACTACCTCTAACACTGCAAACATTGTAATAAGCAAGGCACTACAGGTAACAGGGTAAAGATAGAACAGTGCTTCGCAGCGATGCTGCTCCTCACTCACACAGCACAATCACACAATCACGCAAAGAGGCCTCTTGTACCTTTCATTCATACCACTAAGAAAATATCACTTAAAATAATTTGTCTGCGGCTTCAGGAGGTTCTTGTCTACTCCCGTGGTGAGTGACTGAGAGTGGAGACCCCTCCGAGGAAAATGCTCAGGGTGCACCTAGGGGCGTCCGTTCCACAGTCGATCCCACAGCCGAGCAGAGCGGCTCCTGGTGCAAGAAATAATGCTATTCTAGTTTTGTATAATTACACCAAAAAGATGCATTGGGATAAGGAGCGAGTGTAACATTGACAATTTGTTTCATGGTTTGGTTTTTTCTACTGTCTTAAATCTGCTCTCACAGAGGCGTAGAACAACATCACTTATTGGCTCAGTTCTGGTCAGCAGTGGGACCCTTACCTAATATGGGACAGCTTCTAGATCCTTCTCACAGAAGCCACCCCTGTGGCCCCCTGCTACCAAAAGTTTGCCACGTAAACCCACTACATTCCACCCCTCGCCTCTGTGAAAAGCATTTTTAAGAATAATCACAATATACTCTTTACAATTATCACAATCTTCACAAGCTCCACTTCCATCAAAAAGAAAAATAATTCCCCACACCAAAATAAACATAACATCATCACAACACCAACGAGGTGGACAATTTACACACACACCACCCCTCGTCCCTTCACCACACTAATATGAAACATATTCCTTCACAATTACAACTTTCTTGAATTCTTCACAACTTTTACATTCATAAAAATGTCCAGTCCATGTTTTGCCCGTTACTTCTCTCGAGTGTCATCCTTATCTCAAATTCCTTGAGCCCCACATTGGGTGAGTAAAAAACAGTAAGTTATCATGGATTTGGGGTAGGAGGTTTGAAGAAACCAATCTTCCAGCAGTATCGGACAATAAATGGCACAGAAACTATAGTAATGCTGATTTGTACTGGAACAAACAATTTGTGAATAGCATATGCCAACCCAAATGTGCCTGTACCAGCAGCCCGTTTAGATTGCAGCAATAACTCACTGAAACCAAGTTTGAAGGGAACTGCAGTCATGTCCACACCACTTGATACAGCCAGGTAGAAGATTCCTAGAGATACTAATGCAATTTCAACATGGAATGACACCCCTACAGCACCATGTTCTTTGAAAACTTTTTTCAGCTGCTGGGATTTATTGAGTTTCTTGTGTTCACTGCTGAGGTCTGTGGCTGGCTTTTCAGGGGATCCACCCACATCCTTGGCCGAGCTGCCGGCGGCAGCGCCCGCAGAGGGGCTGGCGTACTGAGGGGGGGGCCGGCCCGGGGGACCGGGGAGGGGGGAGCCGAGGGCCGGGCAGGGCGAGCGGCCGGCGGGGCTGCGCCGCCTGCACCGCCGGGCTGCACCGTGCGCTCAGCTCGCCGAGGGGGAGGAGGAGCCGAGGGCGGAGGTCGGCACACCTCTCCTCCCTCGCCTGTGGGCAGTGCAGGACATCCCCCCTGGGCGTCCTGGGGTGTTGCTTCCGCAAGCGGCTCAGATCTCTGCTTTGGCCTGGCCCCGCCAACTTCCGCTTTTTCCGCGCTTGATGGTGGGTCCGGCGGGACTCCGTCAGTGCGCGATAGGAGTTCGGAGACCGTCGAGCATGGAATCCCGGTCATTCCTTTAACCGCAGGGAGCCCAAAGATATGCGCAGGAGTCCTGGGTTTTCTTTCAGAGTCCCCAGATTTTATAGGGGCCATCCCCGGGATTAGCATTTGAGCAGCAGCACAGGCTACTTCCCTTTCTGCCATCATGGTCTTTAATGTCTCTAATACTGTGCGCCACAACTCACAGACAGTTTTCACTTCCTTTTCATCTTTTGAATCTCCCGTTATAGTCTTTTCCCACATGGTATTCCCAAATTCTTGCCATTCCGTAACAGAGAACAGCAGGGTCGTCTCTCTAAAATGTCCCCATCGTTGTCCTAACTTGATCAATTTGATCAATTTCCCGTTGTCTCGATACCTCTCTTAGAGAGTATTCCAGCAAGCAACGTTTCTGCAGCTTCCACCTCCAAAGCTGCGCCTTCCACTGGGAGGAGAGGTCCGTGTCTGCCCCCAGTTTGCACACAGGCAGCACTCCTCCCAGACGTCTTGTTTCCCATTCCCCTCCTCTTGCTGCTTACCGCAGTCTCGGAGACTCAATCAAGCTTGACTATCTGGTGAGTACCCTCTGCTAACCCATATGCTAGTAAGCCTGGTAACTCCTTTTTGCAGTCTATACCCTGCATGCTCCACTTTTCTAAAAAGCACTTGAGCAAATCATACGCCGCTTGTCTCTCCATACCTCTATTTACGTCAGCGCTGTTGCAGCCTTTGCAAGACCTCAGCGACGCGTGGCCGGCGGGACCCTCTATAGGTGCTCCCGGGTGTGGGGATTCAGCGTTTTCGTCCCTTTCACCTCCTGAGCTGCATTGCAGGACCGGTTCCTGTATTCCGTCCAACCGTGGCTTCGCAGGTTCAACCCCAGCAGGGTCCCTGTTTGGGCGCCATTTGTTGTCGACGGAAGGAAGACAAGGACGCTCAATATGAATGATCAGCAAGCTTCGATTTATTGGATAGCTCAGACGCCTTTTATTCTTTAACATATAATTAGCTCATACATATTACAAAAGTTAAGCTCATGATTGGTCCCCCTTATCTTATCAGCTTCTTCCTCATTCTTTTCGACCGAAATAACACAGTCGGTACTTTCCCAAACCGCCAACAGATATTGTGTCCTTGTGTCTAATTAGCTCAGACAAGTTGTGTACGATATTTGTCTAACTCGTGATGGTCCAGCTGCTTTATGTCAACGTGACCTATCTCAGTTAACCATTCTTCTACATCACCCCATTGCAAGGGGTGACCCTGGGGGTGTCCAGTGGCATAAGGAAGAGGATGGCTGTGTGCTTTGTGAGCCCCTTGCCCAGGGAAGGAAAGCCCTGTGTCACGGTGGCAGGAGATGGGGTTCAGCTTTGCGGGGGACATGCTCATATGCTCATGCTTGGAGGGTCTTCTCTGACCACGGGGTGAGGGTTTGCTCGCTGTGCGTGCTAAGGGGGCATCTCCTTGCTGCGGGTACTTGGGACCAAAACACGACAGGAGACCTCCATCCCTTGGGAAGCACAGGTGTGAGCATTCAGCCACATCGCAAAGGGGTGGTGGGCAAAATTTCCTCCATCCCCAAATCCCCCTGCCCTGAGACGGTGTAGTGGGTTTACGTGGCAAGGTTTTGGTAGCAGGGGGCCGTAGGGGTGGCTTCTGTGAGAAGGATCTAGAAGCTGCCCCATGTTTGGTAAGGGGTCCGCTGCTGACCAGAGCCAGGCCAATAAGTGATGTTGTTTTGCACTTCTGTGAGAGCATATTTAAGACAGGAGGGATGGACCCTGTGGTATGGACCCATATCTGGAGCAGTTCTTGAAGATCTGCTGCTTTCTAGGAAG
>MU014707.1:202821-217273 GCA_011075105.1 Heteronetta atricapilla
ACACAGCAGCTGGGAGAGTGAGAGGAGTGAGAAACAGCCTTGCAGGCACCAAGGTCAGTGAAGAAGGAGGGGGAGAGGTGCTCCAGGCACCGGAGCAGAAGTCCCCTGCGGCCTGTGGTGAGGACCATGGTGAAGCAGGCTGTCCCCCTGCAGCCCATGGAGTACCACAGTGGAGCAGGGTTGCACGCTGCAGCCCGTGGAGGAGACCACGGTGGAGCAAGTGGACCTGCACTGACGGAGGTTGCGGCCTGTGGAAGACCCCTGCCGGAGCAGATTCCGGGCCGGACCTGTAGCACATGGAGAGGAGCCCACGCAGGAGCAGGTGACCTGGCAGGAGCTGCTGCCCATGGGGGATCCAGGTTGGATCAGTTTGCTCCCAAGGGATGGACCCCGTGGTACGGACCCGTTTCTGGAACAGTTCTTGAATAGCTGCTGCCTGTGGGAAGCCCATGCCAGATCAGTTCAGCAAGGACTGCATCCCGTGGGAGGGACCCCATGTTGGAGCAGGGGACAAGAGTGACCGAGAAGGAGCGGTGGTGAAGAAGCGCTATAGACTGACCATAACCCCCATTCCCCCATTTCCCTGCACCGCTCGAGGGGAGGAGGTGGAAGAGGGTGGATGGGAGGGGGGGAATGTGCTTTTGGTTTCTTTCCTTTGTTTCTCACTTCTCTAGCTTGTCAGTAATAGGCAATAAATCTTACCATGTCCCTATGCTGAGTCTGTTTTGCCTGTCACGATAATTACTGCGTGATCTCCCTGTCCTTATCTCAATCCTTGAGCCCCTTTCATCATATTTTCTCCCTGTTCCTCTTTGAGGGGGGGGAGTGAGAGAGCGGTTGTGGTGGAGCTCGGCCACCCACCCGAGTAAAACCACCACAAAGTGTTTGCTCAGGGAGGTGTAGGGGAGGAATTTGGGGCCCTGACACCACTGAGAGACCTGACTTCTGAAAGCTCTTGGGGGTGCTGGAGGAAGGACAGGACTGGGTGATGGGGGAGCACTATGTGGGGGCTGTGCTGTGCTGTGTCTCATTGCACCCCACCAACTGGGTTTTCATTTCCAGGCTCGATCTTGCCCAGCTGCTAAACAGGGGGTGCGTGCCCCAGAATCCCCTCAGCACTGCATTTCCAGAGCCCCCCACCTGCTATCAGTCCCCATGATCCCTCGACATCATGTGCCTCCGCAACTCCCTGCCGAGATGCCAGGACCTGCCAGACCTGTGCTGAGACCCCACAACTGATCTCATGCAATGCCAGGTGATGGGGAGAAAAGGAGGTGGCGCCTACAGCAGCTGTCCCCTGTTGGAGGTCCCTGGGTGCACGGAGCGGCCGGGAAGCAGAACCGACCAAGGTGAGGGGGATCTGCTGGCATTTTGTCTTTCCTCCAGCACCCACATTGCCATGCCGGTACCGTCATTGCCATGCCCGTACCGCTGTTGCCAGGCTACGCCAAGGCTGTCAGAAGAGGATGTCAGGATGCTTTGAGGATGAGGAGACTGGAGGTGAAGCCAAGATGATGCTGTGGTCTCTGAGTCCCCCCTTGCTGCCAGCCCAGGGACCTGCCAGACATGGCACACTGCCCGCGCTGGGCCAGAGGGTACCCAGTGGTGATGGAGGTGTTGCTGCTCCTGGGAGCTGGGGTGATGCTTGGAGGTCCCCAGGCTGGGTCCCAGCCAGCCGCTGGCCTTGTGGCACTTCCCCAGCATTGCTCGATTCTTCCCCATAGCAGGGTTAGAGTGCTGAAGAGATGGATGGCCTGATAGCAGCCTCGTTCATCTGCAGCAGTGTTTTATTAACTGGAATTATAAAGTCATCAGATAAAGAAGCCAGGATTATTTGGCATGGTTGTTGAACACACAGGCGTGAAATCATGCTGGCAGGCACTGAGTTATATCCCCTTCCTTAATTTCATTTCCTGGACCATGGTCCTGTTGTTGTAGCCTGTAGATTGTCAACCAATGGAGCCCATACTCAACCTCATCTGCCCTCTCTGACCATCTTATGCTCATTTCAACTTTGCCACTTATCTGCACCATTAAAAGGACCAAAGAGATATTGTTAACTTCTTGAGGTACTCCTGGGTGCAAGTCATTGGGGTTTTTGGGGTTAGAAATGATTCTCCCCTTGTGAGCATCCTCCTGGGCTGAAGGGCATGCCTGAGCCTCAGCTACATTCCCTGTACACAAGAGAGATGCCACAAAGTGGGGTCATTTTTCCTCCTTCCTCTCCCCACTGATAAAAATTTACCTCGTATGCACCAGGGTGAATTCTTGCAAGGCCAGCATCCAGCTGTCCCCCAGCAGCTGTCCCCACTGCTGGCCCACGACAGCGTGGTGCCTGCAGCCAGCATGGGAGGTGAGCAGAAATAGCTCCTACAAACACCCTGCATGCCTCAGCTGGGCAAGGATGGGGCTGTGCGTGCCACTGCTGCCCTGTGCGGGCAGCTGTGGGGTGTTTCACCACATACAAGTCCCTTTGGCAGGGAATTTGCACAGTGTTGCTGGCTCTGCAGCATGGCAAGTCTTCGCACCAGCACACAGGAGGTGGTGGCTGTGGGGCTGGGGAAGGGCAGGACCTCCATTTTGGCTGGAAGGATTTTCTCCCCAAATGTGGGAAGCTTGCAGGATGCCATCCCCCAAGTCTTGTGCAGCTTCTCTCCAGCCTGGTACCTGGGACCAGGGAGGGGGATGCTGCCAAAGCATCCCACCAGCCTCCTCCCTCCACCCAGCTCCTTCCAGTCCCCCTGCGCTTCACCCCCACACTCCTTGCAGATCACTCGCTCCATCCCCCAGATCATTTCACTGCTAGTCCCTGGCTGTCTTCTGGATATCGGGGTGCCCTGTGCTGAACAGGAGGTGACCCCCGTTTGCTGCCCTTGTCGCTTTGCTGGCAGAGAGGAGCTGTGGCAGCCCCATATAGCAGGATGCCACGGTGCGTGGGGGGCTGGGGCAGGCTGGGGGCCACTCTGCTGCCCTGCCTCCTGTGTGGGGTGCATGTAACCCAAACCAGGCTCTGAATCCCTGGCTGGTTGATTTCCAGCCCAGTACCAAGTGCTGGGCTGGCTTGCTGGGGTGAGTCTGAGCCAGATCTGTGCATTCCAGGTACCCTGTCTGCCTTCCTCCCTCCCTGGCCAGATAGGGTTTGCTTCAGCCCCATAGGGCTCCCAGATTAGTTGTGTACTGATGTCTTGTCACCGGTGTCCCCGTTGAATTCCTGATGTGAGCTGCCCCAGTGTGGGGGTTCGAAGAACAGAAGGGACCACGTGTGCTGGCTGTCAGGCCCAGGAGTGCATCCCAGATGCAGTGTGGATGTTGGGGATCATGTGGGGGGACAGGCATGGCATCATACAGCTGCCCGCCCTTGCTCTCCAGAGGGACCATCAACATCTGCTCTGACGCCAGCAGCAGGGCTTGGGTCTGCGCAGCTGAAATGGGAAGGCAGGACCTGCCATTTTCTGTACCCCAAACCATTTCCCTCCCCTCTGTTTTGGCCGTCATCCCCTGTGCCACCTCCTGGTCCCCCTGCAGGGCCAGGGTGATGGGGGCGGGAAGGCACAGCAGGCACAGAGAGAGGCACCCAGCACTTTTGCTGTTCCCATGCTGTTCCCTACAGTGATGCAGGAAAGGACCTTCTCTAGTACTGTACACCACAACTCGCGGACAGTTTTCACCTTCTTTTCATCTTTTGGATCTCCAGATATAGTCCTTTCGCACATGGTATTCCCAAATTGTCGCCATTCCGTAACAGAGAACAGCAAGGTAGTCTTTCTAAAATGTCCCCATCGTTGTCCTAGTTTGATTAACTTAGTCAATTGCTTTCCTGTTGTCTTGATATCTCTCTTGGAGAGAATTCCTGAGCAATGTCACTGCAGCTTCCACCTCCATGGCTGCGCTTTTCCCTGGGAGGCGAGGTCCGTGTCTGCCCTGACTATGCACACAAGCAGCACTCCTCCCAGCCATTTAATTTCTGTCCTAATTTAATTAACTTAGTCAATTGCTTTCCCGTTGTCTCGATACCTCTCTTGGAGAGAATTCCTATGAGCAACATTGCCTCTACTTCCATGGCGGCGTCCTCTGAGAGGCAGGGAGCGACCCAGACCCATGTCTGCCAAGCAGCACTCCTCTCAGCCGTTAATTTTCCCACTCCTCTCCTCTAGCTGCTTACCGCAGTCTCGGAGAACTCAGTCGAGCTGAACTATCTGGCGAGTAACCATCCTCTGCTACCAGATGCGCATATTTACCAGAGTGGGAGATGGACCCGGAGTAACGACGCAACCTCGATGCAAGTATAATCGTTCTCCTTTATTGAATGTTCTAACAAGGTATATATATGCTACTCCCTACAGCACGCGCCGCCAACATCTTATGATTGGTCTAGCTTCTCTATGCACATGTCTCTAGCACTAATATAATTGGTACAATGGTGTCGTCTCTCCTCCTGAACATAGTTCCACATATTCTAGTCATAACATCATTCAAGGTTATCAGCCCTGGGCCTACATTATCTTCATGGTCCTTCAAAGCCTGAGTTGCTCATTGTAATTAAATCATGCCCCTTCTCACTTAACCATAACTCCACACTGGACACCCTGCCGGGGCTCTGTGTGGGCTGCCAGCATGAGTCACAGCCTCCAGCAGAGCATAGGATGCTGGCCGAGCCCACTGATGCATTGTGCTCTCCTTGTCCTTGCACTGTGCAGGCCCTTTGTGTCCTCGCGTGTGGCTGTGCCATGGGAGCAAGCATGCTGGGGACAGAAGGAGGCGACTGGCAGCCTCCTGCTGTGTCAGAGCCACCTGAGGAGGGGTTCTCAGGGCTGACAGGAGAGAAGGTGGCTTCATTCCCTATGCATCTTGTGGGGAAGAGGAGCCTGCTGCAGGCTGCAGGAGGCTGGGGCTGTCTGGGTTGAGTCCTTGCTCCTAATGCGTGACCTGGCAGTGTCCCTGTTTGGTGGCTGTGGTGGTTCTCAGCCCATGTCCCTCTTTCCCTCCTTCTCCTGCCCACTGACTCCACCACTCCAGCAGCCCCCTTCCTTCCCACCCAAAGGGTGGCTCCCCAACCTTGGGGAGCAGAGGGCAGCGTCCTTGCCGGGTGCTGCTCCTGACCAGAGGGATGCTGCAGGATTGGCCCTGCATGGGTACAGGATGGGACCCGGGCACAGTGTGTATGGGGAGAAGGAGCATGGGCAGCAATGGGAGACCTGCAGGAGGATGCGATGGGGCAGAGTAGACAGGGGTCTGAGCCATGTTTGGGGCAGCAGGAGAAGGGGGGTTGCAAACACCCCTACAAGATGACGATGGGATGTGCAGGCAGGGATGCGCACAGGGCCCCGAGTGCCACCGTGCGCTCGCGAAGCGGAGCAGGGGCGACACCGTGTGGCCACCTCTCTGCTTGGAGTTGGGGGGGCTTCCTATGGCCCCTCGCATCCCACCCCAGCTCCTTCTGCCCCCGGAGGGTCCTGCTCCCTTCTCAGGGTTCTGCTGGGGGGACAGTGGAGCTGAGACACTTGTCCCCGCTTGGCTTGGTCACTCCTGCTCTGGCCTTGGAGGGACGGATCACAGCTCACCACCCATCCTTTTCGGGCACCTCCCAGACAATCTGACGTGGAGGCAGGGGGAAAAGCAGAGCAGCGTCTTCCCCACCAGCCAATCAGCATCTGGCTTCCCACCGGCAGGCAGTGGGGAGTCACGTGGGATTGGCAGGCAGGGCGAAGGGGGCAGGGCTTCCCTCAGCCAATGGGATATGTGAGGCAGGTCGCCAGGACAACGGGGTTTCCCCCATGGGGAAGGCATTGCCAGCCAAGATGGAGCCGGGGCAGGCAGGCGGGCAGGAAGAGGCTAGGCTGGTGGCTGCAGGTGGACGGCAGCGCTGTTGGGGCGGGCAGCCAGGATGTAGGCGACGTTCTCCTGCAGGAAGCTGGGCCAGTCGACACACCTGCAGGGATGATGCTGTCACACCATCACCCCCTGGAGCCCCCAATGAGGAGGGCTTTGGGACGCCCACCCCACTGCCCCTCCACTCCCTCCTCCAAGACGGGGTGCATGCCGCCCTCCAAAGCGGTCCCCTCACCTGGCCTCCTCCTGCTCCACGGTCAGCAGGGTCTTCTCCTGGCTCTTGCCGCTGCCGCTGCTGGCGGGGCTGCTCTCTGACATAGGCCCGACATGGCTGATGCTGCAGGAAAGCAGGGCGCTGTTCATCCCCGTGGCCAGGGGGGAGTGGGTATACAGTATGAGGGAAGGGCTGCAGCCTCTTTCCACACTGAGGTTGCCCCTCCGTGGGCATCTCCGTACCTGACGTTGCAGAACAACGTCTCCTTCTGGTGTTTGCGGAACCAGGTGTGCCGGGCCCTGTGGCACTTGTTCTCCCCAATGAAGCCATCGCTGTCCTGGTCCAGCACCAGGAAGGCCACGCGTGCCCGCTCACGCTCCTTGGCCGTCAGCAGCCGCAGCAGGGAGTTCTGTGGGGTGGAGAGGGGAACAAGGAGCACTCATGCCAGGTTTGGGGACCCCCTTCACTGGCCAGGGAAGATCTGGGCAAAGCTGTGGGGTCAAGAGCGAGTTCCAATGGACACCCCAGCCCCAGCACCGTGGCCATACCTGCGGCCGGAGTTTCTGCAGCAGCTGGATAGACTCGTGGGAGAGGAAATCTGGCCACTCGATTTGCCCCTTCTTGCTGGGGTCCAAGGCAGAGAACTGCAGGGTGGCCCGCTCCTCCTGTGCCTCCCCCATGGGCCACTCAAACTGCTGCTTGTGCACCAGGTGCTTGTAGTGCAGGAAGTCATCCAGCGTCAGGCAGGTATCTGTGAGGGCAGATTTGGGGCATCCCTTCCACCAGCCTTTCCCCGGGCGTCTGGGAGTGCCATGCATCCCTCCCACCTCCCCTGCTTCCTCGACTGCTATGGGGGACCCAAAGCTGCCACCCTTAGCAGAGCTTTTACCTTTTGCCAGTCAGGGTAGTGGTGACACCCTCAGCCCAAGGGCTGCATGAGGGGTGAGTGAGGGCTCAGCCCATCCCACCACAGGGAGGTTTCGCACCTGGAATGATCTTGCACTGCCGCAAAGTCTCCATCAGGCTGTACATCTCCTCCTTCGTCAACAAGAGATTGAGGTTGTCCTAGAGGGTGAAGACGGGCGTGGGCGTTAGCATATGACCACCGTGGGGAGGTGAGGAGGGGTCGGTATCATAGAATCACAGAATAGTTTGGGTTGGAAGGGACCTTAAAGATCATCTAGCTCCAACCCCCCTGCCATGGGCAGGACACCTTCCACCAGCCCAGGTTGCCCAAAGCCCCATCCAGCCTGGCCTTGAGCACTGCCAGGGATGGGGCATCCACAGCTTTTCTGGGCAGTCTGTGCCAGTGCCTCACCACCCTCAGAATAAAGAATTTCTTCCTTTTATCTAATCTAAATCTGGACCTTGAACGTGTGTAGGATTTGCTGCTCCACCTGGATCCATACAAGTCCATGGGTCCGGATGGGATTCATCCCAGGGTGCTTAAAGAGCTGGCTGACATCATCGCAGGACCTCTCAATTATTTTTCAACGGTCTTGGGAATCTGGAGAGGTCCCAGTAGACTGAAAGCTGGCAAATGTTGTGCCTATTTTCAAGAAGGGTAAGAAAGAAGACCCTAGCAATTACAGGCCTGTCAGTCTCACGTCAGTGCCTGGTAAAATTATGGAGAAGATGATCCTTGAAGTTATTGAAGCGCACCTGGGGGACAATGCAGTCATTGGTCCCAGCCAACATGGGTTCACGAGGTGTAGGTCCTGCCTGACAAATTTGATTTCCTTCTATGACAAGATCACCCATCTAGTCAATCAAGGGAAACCTGCTGATGTGATCTTTTTGGACTTCAGCAAGGCTTTTGACATGGTTTCCCATAGGATCCTACTGGACAAAATGTCCAGCATACAGCTTAACAAAAACATCATATGATGGGTGAGCAATTGGCTGATGAGCAGGGCTCAAAGGGTTGTGGTAAATGGGGCCACATCTGGCTGGTGGATGGTCACTAGTGGGGTCCCCCAAGGCTCCATTTTAGGGCCAGTCCTCTTCAATGTTTTTATAAATGATTTGGATGTAGGACTAGAAGATGTTTTGAGCAAATTTGCCGACAACACCAAACTTGGAGGAGTTGTGGACTCGGATGAGGGTGGAAAGGTCTTGCAGAGAGATCTGGACAGGTTGGAGAGCTGGGCGGTCACCAACTGCATGAAGTTTAACAACACCAAGTGCTGGGTCCTGCACCTGGGATGGGGCAACCCTGGCTATACATACAGGCTGGGCGACGAGACGCTGGAGTGCAGCCCCGCAGAGAGGGATCTGGGGGTTGTGGTTGACAGCAAGTTGAATATAAGTCAGCAGTGTGCCCTGGCAGCCAGGAGGGCCAACCGTATCCTGGGGTGCATCAAGCACGGCATCGCTAGTCGGTCGAGGGAAATGATTGTCCTACTCTACTGTGCACTGGTGCGGCCTCACCTCGAGTACTGTGTGCAGTTCTGGGGACCACAGTACAAAAAGGACATTAAACTGTTGGAGGGTGTCCAGAGGAGGGTGACGAAGATGGTGAAGGGCCTAGAGGGGAAGACATATGAGGAGCAGCTGAGGTCACTGGGCCTGTTCAACCTGGAGAAGAGGAGGCTGAGGGGGGACCTCATCGCGGTCTACAACTTCCTCGCAAGGGGGAGTGGAGAGGCAGGTGACCTATTCTTCGTAATCACCAGTGATAGGACCCGCGAGAACGGTGTCAAGCTGAGGCAGGGGAGGTTTAGGCTGGACATCAGGAAGAGGTTCTTCACCGAGAGGTGATTGGACTGTGCACTTAGTCACATGGTCTGAACTTTTGGGTAGACCTGTGTGGTGCCAGGAGTTGGACTCGATGATCTTTATGGGTCCCTTCCAACTTGGGATATTCTATGATTCTATGACTCTATGATAAATCTCCCCTCTTTTAGTTTAAAGAAATTCCCCCTTGTCCTATCACTCCAACCCCTGACAAAGAGTCCCTCCCCAGATTATCTGTAGTCCCCTTTAGGTACTGGAAGACATTCTAGTCCCCTGGTGGCTCCCTGTCAGGGTGGATGGCAGGAGCCGAGGAGCAGCAAGAGCCCCAACACCCTGGAGCAGGCCATGACATGGGACTCTGCTGGTGTCTGTTATGGGCACTCACACAGTAGTAGCAGCTCCATCCAGTCTTGGTGTGTGCAGTCTCCATCACCTCCACGGCACTGTCGTTCTGCAGGTATCCTATGCGGCGCAGGCAGCCATCGTGGTACACCTGGCTGCAGATGCGGCAGGGGAAGAGGCTCTCGGCTGTCCACACCTCACAGATCTCACACATCTTGTCGTTGAGGATCTGCAGAGCGATGGGCAGCTGTGGCTCAGCACCCTGCTCAGAGAGGCAGCATGGGTGCTCCCCAACATGAGGGCACCACATCACAGGTGGGGATGGGTGTAGGGGTGTCAAGGGGATGGGAGGGCAGGTTTTTGAGGTGGTGGCACAGTCAACAGGTGGGTGGTGGGGTCATGGCTGGCTTGCTGGCCAGGTAGGGTTAGAGGGGTGGGTATGGGTCCATAGGAAGAATGGATATGGCTGTAGGGTCATATGTATGGATAGACTGTCCATGCATAGTCCATCCACTGCTGGCTGGACTATAAGGCTGTGGGTGTGGGTGGATGGAAGTTTTGATCTGTGGATTGGCTGTTTGTAGGCATGGACAGAAAAGCTGTAAGGTTGTAGGTTGGCTGGGATGTGTGCTTGTAGTTGTGGGTGGATGGTTGGGTAGGGTTGCAGGTGTGTTTGGGCTGTAGGATCAAAGGTGTGCATAGATAAGCTATGGGGTTGTAGATTAGTTAGGCTGTGAGGGTTGTAGGTGTAGATGGTCAGACTGGTCTATAGGGCTTGCAGGGACAAACACGCAGAGCAGTGCTCCAGCCTCCAGCCTCTGGAGGCACACAGCCAACACCGAGGAGGCTGTCACTGCCCGGTGGGCACCGTGGATGCTTGCAGACCCCCTGCGTGTCTCCAGCCCTGGCCTCCTCCCTCCTACCCCTGCCCCATGCTCAGTTGCTCACCTGCTCCCGCTGCTCCAAGCTGATGTCCAGTGGCTCGTCATCATGCAGCTCCCGCTGTGGCCGGATGAAGGTGGGTGGCGTGAACCTGTTGGCTCGGTCAAACTCCTTCGGCTCCACACCCCGGCCGTCCCGCAGCCGCTCCCACGCGGCCTTGCTGGCATTGCACTCCTCCGGCTGCGAGGGCCCCATGGACACTTCCTCCTCTCCCTCTTGCACCATCTGTTCCAGTGTCCTTCGGCGTGTGCCCCCAGCCTCTGCCTGCCGCCGCACTGCTGGCTGCTCCTGCAGCCCGTCTTTGAAGGCTGACACGGCCAAGCTGACCTTCTGCACCTTCTCCACCATCTGCCGCCTTGACATCAGCACCCCCATGGCTCTGCAAGGGGGGCCGGAAGGTGCAATGCTGCATGCAACTGCTGCACCATCAAGCCAAGTCCCTGGCTCCAAAAACGTGTTCCAATGGCTGTGTGCCAGCCACACAGGGAACAGTGGTGCAGTGGTGGCTGTGGGGAGATGGACCCAAACCCATGTGGAGACCTGGCTATGGAGGGTCTGAGTGTTGAGGGCATGCTGCCTCACCCATCCCCGCTCTACAGGCTCCAGCTTAACAAGAAATGCTTCCAGGCCCTTCCCACACCAGGCCAGTGGACCCCAGAGGGCTGGGACCAGCTGTGACCCTGCCCCTTTCTTGCACCCACATGAGAAAACCTCTTTGATCAGCCAAGGGTGAGATGTGTCCTCCCAACAGTTCTGCTCAGGGCTAGGGCATGGCAGAGCTGGCACTGGTTCTCCTACCTTCCCTCAGTTTCTCTTCACCCCCAGGTCTGTCTAGCTCACAAGCTCATGTATGTGTGTGTGCTGCTGTGGCTGGGCTGTGGGAGAGCTGTGAGGGTGCAGGAGGGAAGGGGAGCAGTGCATGGACCTGGGATGCACAGAAGCCAAGAAGGGACTTTGGGTGCAGGGCCAAGGGAAGATGGGCTTGGGGTAAAATGGGCTTGGGGTAAAATGGGGAGCGCAACAGCAAACAGGTTGGACTCTGTCTCAGTGCAGGTAGACATGATCCCAGGCTGCAGAAGGGCTGAAGATGGGGTGGGCTGAGACCAGGGAGAAGGAGGATTTCCTCTCCAGCAGTGTGGGACACAGCATCACCCAGTGTGGGTCCCAATACTGCTCCATGCCTGGCTGGGGTTGCATTATGGAAGATGCTGCAGCAAAGAGGAGCTCCCAGCCTGCACCCAGGGACAAGCTCTTGGCACTTGGTGACTGCAAGGTGGGGGGGCATTGATGCAGCCATCTCCCAGCCCCTCTAGCCTCGTGGCATGACAGGAGGCAGGGAAGTCCCTGGGGGAGTGGGATTAATTAGCACCACAAATGAGCACACAGGGACTTTGTAGCTGCAGGAGGCCCCAGTGCTGTTGGCACTGCTGCAGCAGGGAGCCTTGGCACGGTAATTACAGCTGCTCCACATCAGAGCAGAGTGTGTGGGCAGGCGGTGGCTGTGGGTGGTGGCTGCTCTGTGCTAGAGCAGCCATGCAGTAGATGCACGACCCCACACTCATACCTAGCCAGCCCCTGCTGCGGCAGCCCTGTTCATGTGCACGCACACACACATGGGCGTGCAAACCCAAACACTACTGTGTACACTCGCACACATGTGGCTTCCTGGCCCCCCACCTGTGGGACCATCTGCACGCACATGCTCACAAGTGGTGCTGGGTGCCCAACACATGGGCTCCATCAAACGTGCGGGGGTACATGCGTGTGCCCCCCTGGGAGCCACGCTGTGGGCTTGGCACTCATTTTGGCAGTGTGCAAGTGTGGGCAGGGGTATTTGCACTCTGGGTCCTCGCACCCAGCTTGGGGTGGGCTGGCACCTGGCGCAGCTGCCCGCGCTTTGCAAAGGCGGGAGCGGGGATGAGCTGGAGGCACGTGTCCAAGCCACCTCATCAGCATTGCTGCGGCTGTGCCAGCAGGAGGGAACTGGGTGTCTCTGCCTCCTCGCAGCATGGCCACCCCCTGCCTGGGTGGCTCAGGAGCCCATTAGCCATGGGTAGGTTCAGCATTTTTCTGGGCAGCATTGAAGCTCTGCCTGTAAGCTGCTGAGGTGGGGGGCACAGCAGGTAGAACCCCACAACCTCAAGAGCTGCCTTTGCAGGTCTCTGTGTCACTGAGGGTCCCCAGATCTTGGCCTGATCCTGGCCTCACCCTGCCCAAGGAAGCAGGGAGGAGAGGCTGCAGAGGGGCTGGGCTCATGGAGAAGAGCCAAAAGAGAGGAGAGCCTCAGCTCACCATACACCAGTCTCCTCAGCAGTTGCACTGGTGCTCCTGATCCCCCAGCATGGGCTCACAGCATGGCAGTAGACATGGAGGGTCCCAGTCCACCTCCCTGCCTCCAGCCCCTGGTGACAGCCCTCTCCCAAGGCCACCTTGCATGCCCCCTGTCACCAGCTGCTGTGTGGCTGGCATTGAGTCTAGAGGCTGGACCCATTGCAACCTGCTTTTGCCCCTCTCTGGGGTTTTTGTTCCTTTCCCTCATCTTGGCACAGGATGCCTGCACATCTAGGGGCTGAACGGCTTCACCCCTATCTCCATCATCCAGCTAGACTCAGGCCCAAAGCTCCCCAGATACTTCAGTGCTCCATTGCTCTCCCCAGAACCCCCCAGGATGTGCCGGGGAGGATATCACCCCCACACAGAGCCTCGCCCCAGCTTGGGGTTCCATGGTCTAGCTGCTGGTCTGTCTGTGAGGCTCTGGGTGTCCCCTCCTCTCCCGGTGGCCTCTGGATGCAGGGGGATCAGAGGCACTCCTGCCCATAGCAGCCCAGCTCCTTGCTGCCCCCATGATGGCTGCATCCTGCCCGCCACATCCTGTGTCCCCATGTGTCCCCGAGGGAATCCAGCTCCATTTGCTATTAACAGCTGCCCTTCAAGGCACTCGGTGGTCTGGGATCCAGTGTCACCACCCTGCTCACCTTGGCACAAATGTGGGGCCTATTTTTAGGTCACTCCCATCAATGACATAAATCTGGGACAGAGCTGGCTGCAAACGCCTGGCTTCACCAAGCTCTACCAGGGGTTATCACAGTGGTCGTGAGCATCTTCCCCTCTTCCCTTGCCTTACCCTGATCATCTACATCCTGCCTCATTCCCCTGGGCTGCACCACTTCTCTGTGTTCTTCTGATGGGAAATGCTCCTTGCTGCTTTATCCCTGGAGCAAAACACAGCCAGGAAGCACTTCATCCTCCTAGCATCAATGGCTCATTCTTCCCAGCCCCACGGGACTTTCTGAGTGGGGAAACTGAGGCATGGTTGGGATGGGGCCGCTGGCCAGCATAGAGGCACCCGTGCCTTGTGCTGGGGGTGCCAGCATCAGCTGTATGCAGGGGTGAGGGTGGCAGTGGGTGGATGACAGCATGGGTGGGTGCAGCACGGGTGGATGTGGCACAGCATGGTGTGGGCATTATGGTGGCTGGGAGCATGGGATGGATGCTCCAGGGAATGACTGTGGGTGGATGTGTTACGGTGTGGCTGGGAGCATGGGGTGGGTGTTACGGCCTGATGGGGGCATCAGTGGTGGCTGCGGGTGCTGGGGGGCTGTGAGAAACAAAGCTGTGTTTTTTCAATAGAAGGTGCATTTGCAGTGGAAAGTTCTACTAACCTTGCATATCCAAAATGATTGTGCAGCATAGCAGTGGGAATATGTTAAGCAGATAAGGGGAAGGTCCCACTGTCCCAAAATAAGGAGGATAGCTAAGAAAAAGAGGATGAGCAGTATGGAATCAGTAAAAACAAGAAGGAAAAAAAATGAAAAGGAGAAATTAAGGGTTGGTCAAATCAAATTGTACATATATGGTATACAGGAGCATCGAGTAGCTTGTGAACCTGTAGTACTCAGCCAATGAGGAAACGGGAGAAATCAGGTGTTGGGTAATAGGGAATAAAAGGTTATGATAAACTTTTACTGTGTGCTCCTGCTTGCAGGACACCTGCCATTGCAATCACGAATAAAATAGCTTCACAGAAGGTCCTGTCTGAAGAAAATTACTGAGGTTTTTCTCACAGGGCTGCTGCAGGGGCTGTGGGTATGGCATGGGTGCAGGCTTTGGGTGGGGCGTGGGATGTTGCAGCATCTTTCTGGGCAAAACAAGGGCAAGCGGGTGCTTGGTCTGGTGCAGCCACGAGCAGGATCCTCGGTACACCTTGTACCTGTCCTCAAGGGGATGAAGCAGGGGTTTATCAGGAGCAGAACCCCCCCAGCTCCAGGCTGTTGAGGAAAGATGCACCTGCCCCCCCCACCCCATGCTGGCTCCCTTGGGCCAGGCCATCTCCCTGCCCTCATGTCCTGGTTTCAGTTAGGACAGAGTTATTTTTCCTCCTAGTAGCTG
>MU014709.1:4552-22165 GCA_011075105.1 Heteronetta atricapilla
ACACATTTGACCTCTGTTTTAACAGAACATGCCCCTATAGCATTTCTCACTTGCAGCTTGATGAAAGACTACTCCCCTTGTAGTGACAGAGAAACTCATCCAACACTACAGCCTCATCCCTGCCACGCAGTTCAATCTTTCAGACCAACTTCCAGTCACTAAACAATTGAGTTGATAGCTTAATTTTTAATGTGAAAGCTCAGACTGAAATCTGTTTTTAAAAGCCTAGAAGACATGCACAAAATGTTTCAGCATCCTAGTCTGCGTGAAGTCACTCTGTCTAGCTTAGCGGATGCTTAATTGGATGTTGCAAGCAGCACACGTACAGCTACAGACACAGAAACAGCTACAGCCCTTTCCCCCAGCACAGGGAATCAGCCCTGCCAACCAGGCAGGAAACCTAGGACACGGGTCTCATCTGAATCAAACAAAGCTGAGATGCAGAATGAGACCTGTTGTGCCCCTACCACGTGCAACCCAAGTGCATGGCTACCATGTGAACAGAGGTGCGCTGGCCACTTCTTAAGAAAAGATTAATAAGAATCCAAAGAATATGGATTCTTAAGAATTTTAATAAGAGATTCTCTACTGAATCAGAGAAAAAAATAGATATATCCATTAACAGAATTATTATGACCGCAGCTGCAAACAGCTCTGCTTCTGTTCTCAACAGATCACTTTGGGAGAAGGCTTCAGGACACAGCACAGAGGCTTTGTCAGTACAAGAAGACCTATATTAA
Organism: Heteronetta atricapilla; assembly: GCA_011075105.1. Classification (NCBI taxonomy): domain Eukaryota; kingdom Metazoa; phylum Chordata; class Aves; order Anseriformes; family Anatidae; genus Heteronetta; species Heteronetta atricapilla. The sequence goes on from MU014709.1 coordinate 5,293, forward strand.
AAAATATCCAAGAGTTAGAATAGTTTATTTTTCATGTAGTCCACTGCAAACCGGTGAGTAGTTACTGCAGCATTCCTTTCATCAGGGATGTTCAGGATTCAATATCATCATTCTTAACTGAAGCCCACAGTGTGCTCTCCTTACAGCATCTTTAAACAAAATCAGCCAACCAAAAACTTTGCATTTCTCCATTTCCAATATTTGGTGGGTGTTTGTTTGTTTATGTGTATGTTTGTTTGCGTGTGTGTGTGTGTGTATTTCCTCTTCTATTTAAGAAATCTTTAAATCACATGACCACACTGTCACATGTTTCAGTGGAAGGCAACAGAATAAATTGCCAGTTGATTATCTCCAATTATCCATACCATCAAAATGAGTCTGTGTGTTCATTCGTTCATGAATCCAAATGACTATTTGTTTGGATTTGTTGAAAGTGCGATCAGGACTGTTGATCTCAGAGGTCCAAAGTTACGACAACTTGATAATCATATTTTATTCTTTAGTTTGAGCAGGTATGTCTTAGGAATACTAAAGATGTTTGAAGAAACAGAGGAGTCACTTTCTTTCATCTCAAAAACAAAAACAAACAAACGTAGCTCAACTTCCCACTCAAGTAATAAGTGCCATACCACCCCAGAGTCAATTAGACCTCTGACCTGAGGCTCTTGCAGTTATTTTCCCCAAATTATGACAAAGCTGTCCTCAGGCACAGGAACAGTGTGGAGGGTTCTGTGCTTGTTTTTTTTTTTTTTTTTTTTTAAAAACATGTGATTGCTGTTCTGTAAGCAAGATGGAGTGATGAGGTAGACAACAGTAATATAAAGTATACATAATGCATATAAAGTCAATTTTCAGGGTTAACCCTGAGAAACCCTCAAGGTTTACCATGGCAGAAAGTGCATTAAATGTTCTTTTTTATTAGAATAGCTACAATGCTTAGAAGCAAAATAAAATGTACACACCCTACCACATTTTAATTCTAGCTGACATTCACCTAGAAAGAGATACATACAGATAGGAAGACACATTCAGAAGGTCATTTATAAAGTCATTTATGATTTACTATCATTACAAGAAATGACATGCAGTAATGAGCACCAGGCTTGTTTCCATGAGCAACATCATTCCATGGGAGAAGAGGGACATTCCATTCAACCAGCGTAATCCCAGGCACAACCAAGCAGATGAAAACCTGGAAACACCTACTAGAGCTGCAAGTATCGCTCACCTCTTCCCACGTCCTTATTGAAAACAAAGGCGGCAGAGATGGATGAGTTCGCATGATAAGTAGCTAGCACTCCCTGAAGCACTGAGAGTGCAATGTTAGAGCAGCCTGGATAAACCAAGCACCAGCCAGTCTGAGGAACAGTACAGGACAATATGAAGTTCAGAATTAAGACACACTTTAGAGAAGCTTCTCCACATGTTAAGTAGCCCTCAAGATAGTCTTCACGCAACATGCAGAGCTAAGAAAAACAGGCATAAGCAGCAGCATGAACCACAAGAATATTGCACTAAGACATTCAGATATTCCTAAACACCACCTATTCAAGCATGTGAATGGAATATTATAAAAGTCTCTCAAAAGCTACATTGATGCACTAGTCTAAAAGCAGCCTTTTAAATGAAGAATTCAATATAGCTCAGACTGCAACTCTTGTAAAGAATTATGAAGTTGCAATGCAATGTTTTACAATGAGAACTCAAATTTTGAAAAAAGTGGATGTCAAACAAGCTATCTGACAAAGACTTTCATTAGCATTGTAATCAAGAGCCAATAGATTTTTACCACAATAATCACTCACAAAGCATGTGGGACAATACATCTCAATTATGAAGACCCAGGCTAAACATCTGCTGCTATAAATTCACGTGGGGGGAGGGGAAGAATCACATCAAGTTCAACAGTAAAATTTAAAGCCTAGAGATTTCCTAGTTTATTTTCCATTTACACTGTCAGATCAGCAGCAAAAGCAATGCAGGTCAAAACATCCTGGAAAAGAAATAAAAAAAAAAAAGAAAAAGAAAAAGAAAAAAAAAGCTTCCTGGTACTCCCTTTTTACTGTCAATCCTTCAAAAACTTAAGAAAAAAATGCAAATTTTTACATGGCCCACAAAAAGGGTTCCAAGTAAGTTATTTGACTAGCATTAATCTTTACCTTATCACTTTTGTTCATTTATAGCACACAATTCTATAAGCAAGCAACCATGTTATATACTACCTTGGCACATTTTTCTTTATGGTCTCTTTCTGTAAGGTTTCTGATCCAGTCTTGCCTTGCAGCATAATATACAAGCAAAATATCCTTCTCTATTTCTGTTCTGTGACCATATTTCCTCCATATATAGGTCAGGAGGATAAAATTTTAAATAAACTCTCCTGGTCTCAGCTACTGCTCAATTGGAACGTGTGAGTTTTCTACTGTATCTGGAACCATTACTTTTTGGGAGTATGTTGAATGTATCCATTTAAAACAGCTCTGTGCTTGTTAAAGTAGATTTGCAGCATAATTAAAAATTAAGGTTTCAACCTTTCACGTCAGATTATCCACATTTATCTATTTCATTATTTATTTTTTTAATCTGCGTGGAGATGCCCCATTCCAGCAAAAGGCTGAAAGTGAAGCTGATAAGCATTATTCATTATCTTAAAGTCAAGCAGTCAAGCAAACAGTAAACTTCAAACAGATGTCCTCACTTTCAAGGAGGCTCAGTCCTTCAGTTTAGCAGCAGAGCACTTCCATCAAAAATAACTGGTATACTTTCTCCTGTAGAATGAGCAAAACCCACAAATGTTACTGAACTTGCCTTCCCTTCCTCCCTTCCTACTCGGCTATGCCAGCAGCTTCACAGGGTGGGATCTCCCTTTGTTACTGCACAAGGCCACCTGGTCATCTCTGCAGACTACAAATGCAACCATGTCTGCAGAGAAAAGGGGGAGGACGGAAATTAGATAGACATTTATATCCGCCAAACGTGCTGAGAGACAGACTCAGCTGAATTGTAACTTTAATTAAGAAAAATAGTTTAGCAACATGTAATGGAAACTGGCTTATTAAGAGGCATAAAACAAGAAAGCACAGAAATACCGCCAACATCTTTTGGAGATGACAGCAGCATTTCCTGAACTAACAGTGTCATCAGAAACTCTTGATGAAATGAGCCTCAGTGCATTCATAAAAAAGGTACAGAAAACTGCAGGAAACATTTTACTGCTCTTGTGAAGCAATCAGACCAGTGAGGTACAGAGACATCAATGGAAATAGTAAGCCTGAAAGAGAAGGAAGTCACTAAGATGACCAAGCCACACTATTTCACAAAAATAAGTAATTTTTTTACATTCCTTCTGCTGCTTCCTGCACACTCACAATACTGAGGGCTCAGTAAGTTTCTTTCTTAACAGTAATGCTGTTTTTCTGTTTGCCTTCTGCCCCCTCTTACGTGTCCCAACATCTGAGTGACAAACACACATCGTGATTTTTAACCACAGAACAAAGGAAAAAAAATTACAGCATCCATCAAGAGCATGGTACTTCAATACTAGGAAAACAACCTTCTAGTCTAACTTTGAGTACATATAGTTTTCTGTTTATTTGTGCGTTAGGTTTTGTTTCATATGCAACAGAATGAGTTTCTTAACATAAACTACCAGACTTCTGTGCACCACAGATAATTCATCATTAATTCTAACACTGTAATAGCTAACAGATCATTAAGAGTTCATATACAATGCAAAGAGAAAGAGGATAACCCATTTACCTCTTGACATTAATCAGGAAGAAAGGGAGCTCATTTATGTGGCCACACCACTAGAATTACCCTTTTTTTTTCCTAACAGAAGAAGATAAATGTGCTAACAGAGTGGTCATGACATTTCTGATGTCACGCGCTGCTGCGGAGAGACCAACAAAGCATGAACTTCAACATGTCACATCAAGAGAAGCCAATTTTCAAGTATTGCAAATCTCTCAAAATTTGCACATCTTAAAAATATAGTTTAAATATTTGCTGTTAGCATGAGCTCCCAGGCTGCCTGCCTTTGTTCATACAGTGTAATCCCTCGCACAGGCGATCCAGCTCACTCCCATTTGGTTACACAGCAGCAGGATTATTTTACCTACACTGCAGATTCTGGGCCAAACCTTTCCTCAGTGCCCAAAGCTTGCCCAAAAATACACTTTATTTTTTTTTCAAGCACCTTATCTTCAACTAAACTATCTACCAACATTTTCATGAAGTTTTAACTTTACAGCAATATAATATGCAACAGCGTGACACCGTGAGGGGGAAAAAAATGCTGAGTTTCTTGCATTTGAGGAAATGCAAGGTTGGAACAGATAATTAGAGGCATGAGACTGAAGTCTTGCTGATGCCTGCTCTTGGGGCGTTAAAAGAAGAATATTTTAATGCTGTCACTGCTATGTTTGAGAAGCCTGCCACTAGCATCATACCTAGAAACACTTCAGCTTCAGAATTACCTACTTCAAAAAAAAAAAAAAAAGTGCACAGAGCTGTATCCTTTCCCCCCAGTGACTTAATGATCAAACAAATTCCTCGTAGGCAGATGCAATATGACAACAAGTACAATGGCTTAGAATATTTAATAGCAGTCTAATGTACTGTATCATCAAAACAGACATGGAAAACTAAGAATAGCAGATCATATAATTTTCTGTGGCATTCCAATTAAGCTAGACAAATGTTAAAGAAGTTATTTTGCTAACATCCATCTAGAAAAAAAAAAAAAAATCCCAATTGCTGGATTCTAACCATGTGTTTCTTGACCCTGCTATTCCACAATACAAAAGAAAAGTAATTATGACTTTAAAATCTTATCAGCATATATCCCTTCAAAAGGGGCACACAGGGCTGCGTCTTTACATCCACCCCTGTGTCAGTAGCAGGCTATGATGAACAACATCAGTAGGAGGTTACAGGTAATCTATTTTTTGCTTCCATTTGGAAAGTTATCCTGGGAGTCAGTGGAAAGAAGGCCTGGGTTCCTGCAAGTTTATCACACCACTGTCCCAACACATGCAAGAAGTGGAGTATCATGTAGGGACTGTACCATCTCTAAGGCCAAAGCTACTGGACACAGCTAGGACCATCACCATTGTTAGCAGGGGGTTGATTATATCTGCTAACAACACAGCTTCCAAAATTCATCAGCCTCTGTATGGGTCAGAAGTCCTGCGTACCAGGACACACCCTGCAAGAGTCTTCAACTGAGAGATGGGGATGATACACAGAACTTAATGAGGTTACCAAGCTTCAGGATTTTCACATGCATTCATGGATCCTTCACAACCTGAACTTGAATTTCTAAGCCACATTCAGAACCAGTTTGTTGTAAAGACATTATAGGAGAGAAGATTAAATTCCTTTCTCATTTGTTTTTCTGAATCCAGCCACCACCTCTACTCTGGAAAAATGGTGTCATCTTCAATTTTCTTGTCAATTATTATCTCACCAGGGCAGACAATCTGGACCACAATGTATTGAGTAAAAGCAGCCTGATTATCGAGATGAATCCACAATGCTGCAACTCATCTCTCTTCGGTAATGATAGGGTAGGAACCTCTCCCAAGACTTAATAACTTAAAATGTTCATCAGTTCTTAGAAATTCCTGTTTGTGTGATGCAAGAGAGAACTTCGCATATTTCATCAGAAGTATATGGATTAGAGAGTTCTATTCCAAGTAGCTTTTGGTTGGTTGGCTTCTTCTACAGGTGGTCCCCAACAACAGAAAAGTTGTTCCTAGAAAAATCTTCAGTTCAGCTGTTGGCTTGAAATGCTTCTCCAAAAACCCCATCCCACTTCAGACTGCCATGCTCTGTTTTTCACAGTCGACACACAGACAGCTTTAAACTGGCTGAACGCAAAATGTCTGCCAGCTCTAGTTTTGTTTCTGCTGAAAGATCTGTCTTATGGGTATGTAGGCAAGAACTTGCTACTGACGTTGCAGATAAAGTAGTAGCAGCGTTCCTGCTACTACTGAAATCATCAAATTAGGCCAACACAAACAAACCAACTATTATTTTTCCTCTCTGTGCTTGAGTAGCCAGGCTGCCTCCCCCTTTGCCTGTAAAACCTCTTTTTTACATTGTATCTCTTAAACAAAGGAATCCAGCTTTTTCAGCATCCAACCTGAAAACATATCTCTGAAACTGAAGCATCGTTACAAGGCTTTCACTGCTCAGAAAAAGCTTGCATGATTTTACTAAAGCAGCACATGCTGGTGGCTGAAGTGAGGCAAGAACCACCACCCACTGAAGGAAAAAGCGGTGTCAACGAGTCTGCTGAAAATAAACTGAAAACACAGCGGAGGGAAAAAGTCATCTCCACAAATACAATTCTGTATAGTCTTACACCCACGCCAGGGCCCTTACACAGCAGGTAAATCATCCACCCTAGCAAATGCTGGAAGCTGAAGCCGGGCACAGGCCGAGGAAGGAAGTGAAGGCAGCAAAGGGCAGCTGCAGACCCGTGGCTGCATGCATTCATCTTGCCACACGATCAGCCACCACAGGCCTGTGTACCACACGGCGCCGCAGACCCCTAGCTGAACAGCACAGCCATCTGCCTAACTCATCACCTTCCCTGGCCCAGGCATCACCTTTCATCGTCTGCAGAACAAGAGAAAAAACAGCACTTTTCTTGTGTCTTTTCTGCGATACCACCTGTTGGGGGGGAGCCTTAATCCAATTAGACCTGGAATTTTCAGTCATTCCTACAAAATAACAGCACTGCTCCAGCCCACATGCCTCCCTACATGACAAATCCTAAACGCACACACAACTGTTCATTTAGCAGACTGATTGTTTTAAGATTGCCAAACGCTTTTAAAATGGCAAAGTTTAGTAATTAGAGGTCTGGAAAATCCAGCATCAGAACAGACAAGCCCTCAACTTCTACCATATTAAGCCTTTCTCCTAGGCTCTACACTCCTACTCTTAAGATACTTACAACATCCACCTTTGACAAATTCCACATATTTTTACATATTTGTTGAAATGAAATGTATGTTGTATGTTGCACAGCGTGCATGCGGATTTGATTTCTAAAGACTTCTCAACGGACTCCACTTATTAATCTAGTCAGTCCTGTAACCTCTCAGTGGAAATAGTTATACATCTACCCAGACGAACATACGAGCACCACTGAGGCTACAGTAGCAACTAGGAGAGTCGATCATGTCAGATAACCCAATTTTTCCAAGCCTTCTCTTTATTTAAGTATTCCATCTTATCAGTAGACTTCTTTTATCTTCTCCCAGAATAAAAACCAAATAGTCTTCTGTTCCCAAACGTAGAGTTCACTTTGGAGGCGCACAGTTGAAATATAATTTATTTGCATTTCCAGTGTTCAAATGAATACTGCTGCTTATGAGATGACAGCTAACTGATGCACACACACTGCAGCTCTACACAGACAGCTGTTAGAGCTCCTGACCTGAACTCATGCTTGCTTCTACAGAACTCAGCAGCACCAGTACCCACTTCCCTACATATATGGACTCCATGAAAAAAAAAAAAAAAAGGAAGAAAAAAAAGGAAATACATTTTGCACATAGCTTCGGTAACTGTCTAAAATACTGCTGCAAGAAGTCAATCAGAGCTCTTCCACAAATAAACACCTCCATGATTCACAGAAGAACAGACTGGTTTGGATTGGAAAAGACCTTAAAGATCTCCCAGTTCCAAGCCTCTGCCATGGGCAGGGACACCTCCCACCAGACCAGGTTGCCCAAAGCCCCATCCAGCCTTGCCTTGAGCACCTCCAGGGATGGGGCACCCACAGCTTCTCTGGGCAGCCTGTGCCAGTGCCTCACCACCTTGAGTGAAGAACTTCTTCCAAGTATCTATTCTAACTCTCCCCCCTTTTAGTTTAAACCATTCCCCTTCATCCTATCACTCCACCCCTTGACAAAGAGTCCCTCCCCAGCTTTCCTGTTGTCCCTCTGTAGGTATTGGAAGGCCACTGTAAGGTCTCCGTAGAGACCTCTCTTCTCCAGGCTGAGCAACCCCAACTCCCCCAGTCTGTCCTCTGAGAAGCGGTGTTCCAGTCTCTTAATCATCTTTGTGGCCCTCCTTCAGACTCATTATAGTACTTCCACAAAAAGGTGATTCCACACCTTCTGCACATAAGCAAAAGTTAACGAACCCACTCTGGAATCATAGAATCATTAAAATTGGAAGAGGAGAGCTTCAATATCATCTGGTCCAACCAGCCCCCTACTACCACTGCTACCCACTAAACCATGTCCCTAAGTACCATGTCCAAACTTTCCTTAAGCAACCCCAAGGACAGTGACTCCACCACCTCCCTGGGCAACCTGTTCCAATGCCTGACTGCTCTTTCTGAGAAGAAATGTCTCCTAGTTTCCAACCTAAACCTCTCCTAGCACAACTTGAGGCTATTCCCTCTAGTCCTAGCACAAGTTATCTGCGAGAAGAGGCTGACCCCCAGCTCCCCACACCTTCCTTTCAGGTACCTGTAGAGAGCAATGAGGTCTCCCATGAGCCTCCTCTTCTCCAGACTAAACAACCCCAGTGCCCTCAGCCGCTCCCCATAGGACTTGTGTTCCAGGCCCTTCACCAGCTTCGTAGCCCTTCTCTGGACACGCTCCAGAGCCTCGATGTCCTTGTAGTGAGGGGCCCAAAGCTGAACACGGTACTCGAGGTTCAGCCTCACCAGAGCAGAGTACAGGGGGACAATCACCTCCTGGCCCTGCTGGCTGCACTGTTCCTGATACAAGCCAGGATGCCCTTGGCCTTCTTGGCCACCTGGGCACACTGCTGGCTCACGTTCAAGCAAGCATTGACCAACACCCCCAGATCCTTTTCCTCTGCACAGCTTTCCAGCCACTCTGCCCCAGGCCTGTAGCGCTGCATGGGGTTGATGTGGCCAAAGTGCAGGACCCAGCACTTAGCCACGTTGAACCTCATCCACTGGCCTCTGTCCATCGACCCATCCTGTCCAGGTCCCTCTGCAGGGACTTCCTACCCTCCTGCAGGTCGACACTTCCCCCCAGCTTGGTGTCAAAAAAATAATTCACCTGCAAACTGAGCAGTGTTCCAGCTATCACTGTGTCAGCTAGTGGTGCATAGGCCTACATCTTCAACACACGCAACTTTTTTTTTTTTTTTTTTCCCAGACAATTCCTTTAGAAAGGTTTTGAAATGAATTACATATATAAATCAAGGATTGTGGTAGATTGTCCTGGACCAATTGCCAGATCTCCACCCAACCGCTCTCTCACTCCTTCTCAACAGGAGGAGGAAGAAAATAAGCTCACGGGCTGAGATAAAAACAGGAAGATCACTTAACAATTACTGTCACAGGGAAAACAGACTCCACTTGGGGAAAATTTAATTAAATGCCAATTAGACTTGGATAGTGAGAAACAAAGACAAATTAGAACACCTTCCCTTTTCCCAGGCTCAACTTCACTCCTCCATTCCCAACTGTCCCTATGCAGACCAGGGGGAATAGGGATTGTAATCAGTCCATGAAGCTTTGTCTCTGCATCCCCTTCACCCCCAAGCTTTTCCCCTCCTCCAGCATGGGCCCTTCCTAAGGCTACAGTCCTTCAGCACAAACCTGCTACACTATGATCCCCTACAGAGGCTGGGGGAACTGCTCTGGCACCTGGAGCACATCCTCTTCCTCTGACCTCAGCACCTGCAGGGCTATTTCTCTCACTTCCCCACCATGCAATATACTACCCTTTTTTGATGCATTTTCCCAGAGGGGCCACTAGCTTGGCAGATGGGCTCAGCTGTAATCTGCTGTGGGTCTGCTGGAACAGGCTGTCCCCTGCTTGGGTTGACCCAGAGAGCTCTCACAAAGGCCTCAATGCCAGCATCTGGGCACCTGCACCCAACACAGCTGAAGGGTAACAAGAACATCTGAAGAGGACTTCACTGAGAACAAGACGCACTTACAGAACCACATCAAATATGACGGATTTACACAGGTGTTCACGAGCACCAAATCTGGCTCTCAGCTGTACAGAAAAGCAGAAGAAACACAGCTCACATTTTGCAAAGCTAGTCAGATTTTTGTTTACAGATGCCCTCAGCAAACTTGACCTGGAGCCATCCAGACCAGACTGCAAAGCCAAGCTTTTAGTCACTAATGGCACGAGACAGCAGCATTGGTGGAGAAGCTGAGAGTGAAAATAGAACTTGAGTTCTTTTGACAACTTCAGACAGATTCAGAGCCTTTAAACACCAGCACTGCAGCTGTGTGTAACCACATGCAAGACTCATGTAATGAAGATCTGACTCAGCTGTGGCACATGTGTCCAGTACAGTTTTTGCCTTATGACATTTTACACAGGCTTACAAATCATTTCTGTTCATCCACATAAAAGCACTTAAAGGATAATCACCAGTGCATAAGAGTTCTTGACTGATGTATGATGAGTACAATACAGTAAAACAGAAAGTGATAATTTTGGTGGAGCAGCTTTATAATCAGACCTTCATGGGCCTTTGTGTTTAGTTGTGTTGTGCTACAACTCCAAGCACCCCTGCACAGCACTGAAGCACTCAGAAATATATAGGACATGTCTCAGTGGTTTCAGAAGAATTTCTTCCACATCACCCACACATGCACAGTCACCAGAATTACTGAATTTAAGTGCTACATCTGTAGAAAAATGCTTTCAAAGTTAACTTCCCCCACACACTTTCACTGCATTAATTGGAACTTTAAAAAGTGTATTTATGTTTATAAAAATCTTGCAGGAAGAAGAGTTAGAGCTGTCCTAACATACAAGTAAATAAGAAGAGCTATGCATTCTACATATCCCTTCCGTCATTATACACTCCAATATATCAAAAACAAATTCAAGCTTCTTCTGAAGGTTTCTGATATGCAAGTATCACCAACCCACTACAGAGCAAATGTTCTGCACACATGCACAATAACTGTAGTGGTTCCAGTCCTTAAAGCCTGTGACCTAGCTCTACATTTACAGTAAACAATTATCGATTGTTAGGAGAATACATTTTGCCCACATGTTTATCTAAGCAGCTTAACTGGCTTTATTTGGATGCTGTCTGTACAAGTACAAACACAGCACAATTACCAAAAACACACTGCAGGAGTTATCTGTTAGCAGCACCACCAGAGATTAATACAGGCCAAGATATTCCTCTTGCCCACGTCCCTTACAGTGTAAGGCAGACAACATAATTCCTCCATGTTTACTTATATATGTATAACATCTTTAAGGATTAATAGCATGTGTAATGGTATTGCTCCGTCTCCTAGGAGATGGGCAAATCTGTTTAGAAGTGACTATACCTAACCACAGGGACGAAGTTGCCAAGGAAGCTGCTGCATGTAGGAAGAAAGTTCCTGTTCTAAAAATCCAGGCAGACAAAAATCACAGCCTGCGACATGCAGGGCATCTCGAAGGTGGTTATCAAACTCAAATCTACACAGAAAGGATTAACACACCAACCACCTGTTTATTCTCTCATGAAAGCACATTACCTCAATAATAATCAATGAAGACAGAGGGATTAACAAGGAATGGAAAACACCACACCCATCCAGCGATTTCAAGTGAAATGATTTTATGTTTACAGTTTAACCAAAGCTGTAACTGCAGCACTTGCAGACACATTCAACTTAAACACATCCAGAAAAAACAACTCATGATTCAACAGTTGCATGAAGCTCAACAGACACTCTAAACAAATCAGTGACCCCATCCCCCACCCTTTTGACAAGCCCTGAAGCATCCCCAATTCCTGTACCACTGGCAGCATATCAGTGCATCAGCCCATAGGATCGGACAAGAGCTGGTCTGAAGTCAGTTCACCCAGTGTCAATGCAGTCCCCAGCACCGTCTGTTTCCCTCCTCAGATCTATTCCCCATGCTACTTGCTTACATGGATGGGAAAGACTGTCTCTGCTGCCCTGCATTTTGTAGGAAGAGGACTTCTGTACTTCTTTCTTCACATAAGGCTCATCACCAGACAACCATAGCATCCGTTTTCCAGAAGCTGAGCACAAGAAGTTTTAGCATCAGAAGAACTTCTCTGCAACACAATCAATGAAAGCTCCCATATGCAAAGAATTAAAGGAAAAGCATTAATGTAGTTAGAGGGAGAACACCCACCATTGAAGTCATTTGTTTGTAACAATAGCAGTTGTTTGTTTTTAGAAGAAATTCAAATAGTATCCAAGATTTCAGTAACTGCAACTAGCTACAGTCAAGACACTAACATGCACTTTGAAAAATGCTCCTTACTTAACCTGGATTAGAGCCCAGGTCCTCAGAGATCTTCAGTTTGCTAATTCCAACTCTATCTTTATTTTCTAATGACAGATCTGTGACTTAATGCATCTACATTTGTCATCTGCAGTTTCTGCAGTTTACTTTCTTAATACAATTCCCATGCCAAAAAACACTATGCGTAAGTGTCACATTGGGAAAGCAGACCTGGAATGAAAGCACTTTAGCTCCTACAGCTATAAAACCTGTCTCTGCTTGCTTGTAAGTCACCAGGGCACACAGAAGGCTATTCGTCTGCTGTGTACAAAGTACATTGCCACAGCCCCTGGCACAGCTGCTCCCTTGGGTAGCATGGGGATGAGGTAAGATGGTGCTCACATCTCCCAGCTGTCTGAGTGGTTACTGACATACCAAAGTTCACAAGTACGCCCTTTCCTCACCCTCCAACAAGTTTACACCTGAAGTGCCTGACAGTATGGCTTTTAGTTTTTGTGTATCTTCAACATACTTATTTCTTCATTTTGTGTCTACTGGCTCTCTTAACACAACATAGTTACATGCTTTGAAGTATGAGTTGTTGAAAACTGGAAGTTTTTCCTCAGTGGACTTCATTATACCTTAACTGAACCTCTCACTTTCTTAATTCATACATCAGACTTCACAGCCTTACCCTTACTTCTACTTTAACAGTATGACCAGAGCTGTCTGTGTGTAACCCTTAGCTTCAGCTGCTTCAATCCCCAGCCATTAATCATTACCCCAGTGAGAACTAAGCATTTGAGTTGGGGTGTAAGCGGGACAGGGAGATGACAAAAACAGCAGCCAGGATGAAAGGTAATACTCAGCAGAGAGTGATAGCATTGTAAACCACTAGAGATATTCTTCAACCCACATCTTCTTTCTTAGAAGAGTGGATACAAAACAACTACCTAAATGCATACTTTGTTCGACGATATATGCTCTCTCAGCAGAATTCAGTGCAACTGGGCACAAGCTGTAATTCCAACTCACAGTCAGCAACTCAAGATCTGGCCACAAATTCAGCGACTATAGCTGTTCTCCAGGGACCAACACGTGATATGCCCAAGTTTACCTCCTTGCAGTTTCAGACACTCAGTCTTTAATTTAGACATTTTTTTATTTATTATTTTTAATAAAAACAAGGACAGCACATTCAAAACAGTACCCTGCTTACTGCAGATCTGCTCCAAATCAATCAATGGCAGCTTTAAGTGTGGAATATGTCCTCCAGTGGTGTAACACATTATTGCCACTGCACCACAAATAACAACAGTATTTGAACAAAGGAAGGAACCATAGATAACAGGTTAAAACACATCCAGAAGGTTTACATTACTCTGTGTGCTTATCAAGACTATAAAGACCCAATTGAGATCCAGGCTTTCCCATGACTTTTTGTAAACAACCCATTCTTTTAGCTAGCTCAGAACATCATATATCAGGCACGTTTCCTCCTGCCCTTCACTGTCATGTACTACACACAGCATCTGAAATGCAGCATGAACAGCATCTGAGACATTTTTGTTATATGGTCTGAATAACATCCTTAAAATAAAAGCATCCACTGAGCCATAGCTACAACATTATCACATTCTAGTAAAAGTTTCCTGAGGTAACAATGAAAATCAAATTAACAGTTTAGTGCATTAGTTCATCCGCTCCATTCACCCACAGCTCTAATAGCCCAGCAACCCTGAGGAATACATACAATAGGATCATTAATAGTCTAGGTACAATTAATTATACAGTCCTACCAGCATGTCAGTATGGCCTCACAAAAAGTTTGTCACTCTATATGTAAGCACTATCCTCTAGGAATTAAAAAAATAAAAATAAGAAGAATATATTGAGATATACACTGTTGTTAAAATGCAACACTGCAAAACACCTCTAATACAGTAAGTTTCTCTGCCAGGCAACAGGGGATTCATCTTTTTCACTTGGCTATACAGGCTGCCATCCTATAATCTGTTATTGTCATCCACATTTAATCATTTTGGAAGAGCTGTGTGTCATCTGTGTGTGTCCTTTTTTTTTTTTTCTTTTTTTTTTTTGCTTCCTCTGAAAGTCAGCTGCTGAGCTGGTTGAAAATTTTAAGCAAAAAATTCTCATTTAGCAGTTTCAGACTGTAGGTGATAGCAGTTAAGGGGAAAAAATAAGGAAAAAATAAAGGATTGTGTTCATCCCACGTTCTCACATGAAACGTAAAACATTCACTAAGAAAGGTAGTGACAAGGACTACCAGACTATACAACAGAACACTTAACCCGACATACCTGCAATTCATCTTTGGATGGACCAAACTCATCAGTTTAGTTATATTTGTAGAGCAGGGCAAGATGCCCCTTCTACAGTTTCACTGACTGGAGCAGGACAGTCTTTCAGCCGGGAAATATGACCAGAGCATCCTTCCCAGCTATGAGAAGATTAGTATAATTACCTGGATATGCAAACCAGAAGTGTATACTGGTTCCTGGCTTGATATCAAGGTGGAGTTTGCTACCATTACTCAACGTTTATTTTCACCTTCTCAGCTAGCTTGTCCTCAAGTACCTGCATCTCTTTCCTTCCCCCATCACTTCACACAGAGCTACCAGCACTTCAGTTTTAAGCACAAGTCTGTGCTTAAGTCATACAAGTCATACATCTCAATGCCTTAATAATACCCAAGTATAAAATTCTTTGAAACAAGGTTTTCAAAGCCCACAGCTGCAAGAGAACTCAAAAACAAATCTTAAGGCTGAAGCACAAGGTTACAAAAATTTGTGGGGTTGGCCTTTCCATTATTTGAAGCCCACGTAACAACTTCAAGAGGCTCAGTAGAGACCGAACATTTCCCAACACAGCAGCTGAGCAGGCACACAGACAGAGCCTGACTCCCAGATTCTTAACAGGCATCCGCTTCAAGGTATTGACTATAAGAGAAAAACTTCATCTGGTGTCAGAGCAGTTCTGAATATGGAAGCTGTAATAGAAAACTTTGCCTTCATTTGCATTCCTATGTTTCTCACATTATTCACACCTCTTCAAGTCTCTGAATTCTGCATTTCAGATATTTACCCTTATTTTAGCAGCAAACATCTTCTCTTGCCTTGCACAGAAGAGTATTGCTGTTAATGTTTGCCAGCACAGTATAACACAAACAGCAAGGTAATAAACCATGTACATTGATATGCATTGATGCTTCAGCATGCCAGTGTTTGAGATGGCACTTTTGCATTGCTGGCAGGAGGGTAGGAACATGCTGTGCAACAAAACCAAGAGGAAAGGAACCCCATCACACAGATTCCCACAGTAAAAGGCTATCTAGCTGCTCAGCTTACTAGCTCAAGTGTCTTCTCATTTATGCTGCACTTGACAGCCCTCATCCTTTCTGCCTCAAGACTCAGTTGTAAACACAACTTTACACAGGCTGTTACTGCCAGCAGTGCAGGCCCATCATACAGAGTTTCCCCACTGTACAAAAGTAGCACTATGCTGTTGCATTTCCTGACATTCAGTTCAAAGCAGCTTACATCTAGCCAAAATGCCATCAAAGCAAAGACAGCAGACTATGCTGTACAGAAGTCCTTCTCCTTGTCTAGAGCTGTAGCTTTTCAGGAAAGTTGTTTCTCCACGTTTGATTTCACAGTTAAACATGCAGATAGTATACATACTAAAATACTAAGACTAGCCTGGACTATTTTACCTTGCTTGTAAAATTTAAAGGGCACAAGAGGCCCACTTTTATGAATGCATTCAAATTTTGTTTTGAACACTAGAATAACCAGGTCTTCACCCACTGACTTTCATGAGGATTTTAAGTGCCCAAACAGTTTTGGCACATGAAAACAGATACGCAACTCAATGTATAAATCGGTTTCTTCAGCTCTCACTTATTCCGAGTGGGCAGGGAGATGCTCTAGTTATACGCTTATTTATACACACCAGATGTCTGGAAAAGTCACTCCAAGGAGCTGCAAATATTACTATTGTACAGATATCTGGAACCTCAGGCAACAACACAGCTGTGTTAGACAAAACCCACAACCACGAGCTTCTCGTTCCCAACATGTTTCTGTGTCTGTAAGGATGCAAATATGCGTTGGGTTCACATGGAAAGGGTTTGATAGCAGGAGGCTGCAGTGAGCAGAGCCCAGCAACTGCCCCATGTCAGGTCAGAGCCAGCTCCAGCCAGCTCCAAAGGGACCTGCTGCTGGCCAGAGCGCTACACTGGGTGGGTCTCTGGAAGAGCAGACTGAAGAAAGGCTAAAAATCATCATGAAGCAAGTTGCAAGAGGGAGGAGTGAGAAGCTGTGGAGAGAACCAGCCCTGCAGTCCCCCAGGTCAGTGCAGCAGGAGGGCAGGAGGTGCTCGAGGCAAGCAGCAGCAGTTCCCCTGCGGCCTGTGGAGAGGCCCCTGGTGGAGCAGGCTGTCCCCCTGCAGCCCATGGGTCCCACACGGAGCAGATCTCCACGCTGCAGCCCGTGGAGGAGCCCCCGGTGGAGCAGGTGGATGTGGCCTGGAGGAGGCTGCGGCCCATGGAGAGCCCCCGCAGGAGCAGGCCCCGGGCCGGAGCTGCAGCCCGTGGAGAGGAGCCCACGCAGGAGCAGGGG
>JAACYQ010023786.1:0-12577 GCA_011075105.1 Heteronetta atricapilla
CACAAAGGGCCTGACAACAAACCCATGAAGTTCAGCAAGGGGAAATGTCAAATCCTGCACCTCAGAAGAAATAAACCCAGGCACCAGCAGGGACTGGGGGCTGACCACTGGGAAAGCAGCTTGGCAGAGAAGGACATACATAGCTTGTCCTGATGGACACCACGCTGTCTACCAGCCAGCCATTTGTGCTTTCTGGCACAGAAGACCAACAGCACCTGGGGCTGAGCTGGGGACAGCATCACTAGCTGGTTGAAGATGATGCTCCATTCCCTCTTCAGCAGTGGTGAGACCATGCCCAAGGTCCTGAGTCCAGTTCTGGGTTCCACAGTGCAAGAAAGACATGGATGTACTGGAGCAAGAGCACTGAAGGACCACAAAAATGATGTTGGGAATGAAGCATCTCACCGAAGAGGAGAAGCTGAGACAGACTGGAGCTGTTTAGGCTTGATAAGAGAAGGCTCAGCGGGAATCTCATCCATACTCATGAGCATCTCATGGGCAAGAATAAAGACAAAAAAGACAAACTCTTCTCTGTGGTGCCCAGCGAAATGACAAAAAGCAATGAGCATAAACTGAAATAGAATAAATTCCACTTAAACATCAGAAAACAACTTTTTTACTGTCAGGGTTATCATGCACAATTTGCCCAAGGAGACTATTGAGTGTCCATCCTTGGAGATAATTAATACCCGACTGGACCTGGCCCTGAGGAACCTGCTCTCCTTTGGACAGCAGACTTGACACAGATGATCTCCAGAGATACCTTCCAGGCTCAAGTATTCCATGATGTCATGAATGCGAAGTGCAGAGAGACCAAAGGTTATGCTTACGTATTTGCCCCTTGGAACCGAGGGCCCCAGTGGAATTCTGCTTCTAAGAACTCCAGCATGAAGTTCTGTTAGAAGTCAGCTGATGCAGCTATAAATTTTACATGAGGTTCTGCTAAGTGGCTGCAATAAACAACGACAGCTAGCACTGAGTTCAGACTTCTCTGTTCAAGTCACCTTCCTCAGATGCAAGAAGCTCTGAAACAGGCTGCAGGATGCTAGAAACTGCAGTAAGAATGGCACTGCTGTGCTGTTCTGATCACATCCGTTCAGCTGTGACTGTATTAGGATGGGTCAGCAATCCTGATGGCAGTCTGTGGCAATCTAAGGGGACCTGCTCAGCATACTCCACAAAACCATGGCAGCTGTATTTTTCTAGACCCTCCTATCTAGTGGAAGCACATAAAGGATTTTCATCTTGCATTCAGGACCACATAAGAAAGGAGAGGGTCTGAATTTCACTGACCAAGGCATATTGCATATAAAAAAATAAGAAGCTTTTATAAAGAACAATATAAAGCATCCAGCACTTAGAGAAAAAAAAAAAAGAGAGAAAAAGAAAACTTGGTCTTCCATACATTTAAGAAATCACATGGAACAGCTGACCTGTGTTTTCTACAGTTTGACCTTTTGGTCCAAGGAATAATGACAAAAAAATGTGGCAACCATTTGGCCAGCAACAAAACACAGTAAAATTAGAAGTGCATAGACCAACATTCTGAGCACCATAACATACCAATTTAAATAAGCTCCAGGGGCTAGAGAGATTCCAGTCCAGGGTTATTCACTGCTTAGTAGAGGAAACAACCTTACCAGTTGACGCAAATGAACCTTAAAACTTCTACAGACACAAGTTGTTTGATGGAATCTACTTACATAAGTGACGTGGGTATTACAGGTCACAACTACCCACCTGAGAGCAGTTTAAAACAGCACTGTACCTGGCAACACTACTAGATGAGCTTTTAATCTGCAAAAATTCAATCAAGAAAACATCAGAACAACCAACACTAATATAGACACACATTATTTGAAACAATACTAAACATCTATAGGTCTTCAAAGGTTTTGTTTCAGAGAGTTTTTCATTATTTTGTTAGATGATCTTTGAAAAAAAAAAAAAAACATGCTATATGGTATCATTTTCTCATCATTGTATGTTAGTGCTGATCTGCTGTCTAGGGTTTAAACATTAAAACTTCTGCTCTTTAAACACATTGCAGAACTTCTGTTCTTTTCCTCTCCCTCTCCACGCAATGGCGCTGAGGCTGTTTACATCTCTGTGCTCAGAATCCTCTAAGCACAAGTGAAAATTTCCAGTTCCAAAGCATCTACAATGTAATGAAGAACAGAACGTAGAACTGAAAAAATAAATAAATAAATAAATAAAAATAAAAAACAGGAACACGGATATGACCATATGACCAGTGGAACTGCCTAGCACCAAGTTAAACACAGCATGGTAGAGGTAAACAGAGATATAAAGGAACTGCAAAAAATGGTAGATTAATAGAACATAAGTGGTAGCCAGGGTCATGGGTCACATATTTACTAGAAGACAAGAGGCAGGGAACTTTATACGTACACAGTAACTCTTTTTAAAGAGTAGAAAGAATAGAAGTAAAGAGCTTGAAGAGCTTGGATATTGAGAAGATGAAGCACATCAGTAAATAAAGCTAAACGGAGGAGCTTTAGAAACAGATTTAAAGTTGAGTTTGGTGTCAAGACATCAAGTAGTAGGGAAAAGTCAGGAAAGGTGTTTCCATGGTTATACAAACATAGACGTCAATAATTACTGTATTATACATCTTCTCATTGCAAAGCAAAAAATATCAGAATGAACAGAAAAAAGATGTATTAAACATAAAGACCAGTATTTAGATAGTATCAGCCTACATAAGACCAAGTATGATTTCAGGGTAACTGGCATTAAACTAAGAGGAAATGTTCTATATTAAGTCTCAGTCTACTAAGTAATACATTACTGGTGCAATACAATTCCTCAGCACTAGGCAAATGCCTCCACTACTCTGTGCAGCTAGGTGAGCTGGGGATACCCTCTCTTTATGCCTTTGACAAACACATAAGCCAACACAAGTAACAGTGTACATACAGCCCAAGACAAAGAAGCAAAAGGAGAAGAGAGACGCCAGATAACACAAAGCACAGACAGGATAAGACTGGATGACACTCTGTAGATAAAGGAAGTCAAACGTGTTTACAGAGGATGACTATGCATAAGGAAGAGAATTGTAATAAACTAAATGTCTAAAATCCCAATCCCACGTGCCAGCCCTGCTGCAGTATTCAGTTTCCCATTTAAAAAAAAAAAAAAGAAAAAGAAAAAGAGTAAATTTAAATTTCAAATATAATAAAGAAAAGACATGTAGCTGACTAAGAAAAGCTCTGGAGGCTCTGGGATGGTAAGAATTATGTCACTGTCAATTGTTATATCAGTGAAAATATATGTCGAGTTTCTGCATTTGTGGATCAATAGGATACTGAATTTACAGCTACTCCCTCTGCTAGCATACTGCATCTCTCAGTTTAAGTGCCCTGAACAATGACTTAAATGCAGTAGCAAAGAGTCCAATCATATTTTACATGCACACTAACTTACATAAACATTTTCCAACTACCTCTTCTTGAAATTCCACAATCATTAACTTATTTTTCATTCCTTAATTCCTCTGCTACACAAGATGTCAAAAAGCACAAACATTTTAGCTAAAAGTAACAGCAATAACCATGAACATACAATAAAATAAGCTTATTTTATTTATCTGAGGTTGAAGGCCACTTTGCCAAGCAAGGACAGCTTGTCAAAGAACAGCACATTGGTTAAGTTTGAATTCTGTGTCATTATTTGGAAAAGGCCTTCTCAGGCCTCCTACTTAATAGATTGCAAGAAGATTGGTTTTAAGTAGGACACCCTGTTAAAAACAAAATATAGTAAGATTTTAGATAATTTAGCACAGCAAACTGAGATCTCGTTAAGAACCAACATTAGTAAAACACACACATATCTTCCCAATACAAAATCTCTGCAGATAAAATGGAAGAGTGAGGTGGCAGAAGCTCATACCAGAAACATAATATGCATTTTCTTAATGGAAAACTAACTTTTAAGGAAAAGAATGACGTAAATAAAACTGTTTGTACATTATATATGGCATGTATATCTGCAATACATAGGACAGCATTACTTTCGTTTAAAACTTGATTACCTGCTAACTTCAGAACTCAAGTAGCACAGCAGATGAATGGCCCAAAGCAAAGGTCCTGCGTAGGTTGCAAATGCTGTAAAGAAGATTGCTGGTATCTCCACATAGCTTTCTAGTCCCACAAACCCTGCTGAAACATCCACAGTAGCAATGCCATTTGAATTTCCCTGAAAACGGGAATAAAAACCAAAAGATTCAAGTACGTCCAAAGAAACATTTATGATAGATTAGAATACCATTAATTATTGTACCAGTTAAAGGCTTACTCTTTGAGCCACTTTACAGTAAAGACATAGTCAGTACATTCTTTACACTGGAATTTCAATACAGCGGCTAACCAAACAGGAGCTTCTGTTTAGGATTTACAGACTGCTTAGGACACAAACAGCATCTTCTGCTTGTCTTATTTCGTCAGCAAATACATATGCCTGTTTAATTAATTACATCATAAAAGACATTTGAACAGGCAACTACACCTGCTGATTTCAGTCTAGTGACGAAAAAAATACGTTTTTCACCACACAAGGTTCAAAAACAAGACTTTAAGGCTGTGGCCTGAAATTATACCGAGAAATAAATATTTCTTGCCATTAGAGACACTGGGGCTCCAATTTAGAGCTGTAGTGGAACATGTACCAGCCCCCTCCCCGCCCACGACACAAGCTACTGCATGTAACGGGATTAAGACCTGCAAATTCAGAGAGGTTCCTGCTTCCCAAGTCTCTGCACCACAACAGATTGCACTGAAATGGACAAAAAGCCTAGACAGCTTGAATCATCAATAAAAGGCATTTCAAGAAAAACTATGAAGCAAAGTATCAAGAGTTAAGACTTGCATACTTTATCTAGCTTTCTTTTCCAGTGACTAAGACCACTAAATAACAAGGAAGAACACAACTCTGAAGGAAACATCTTCCTCTGAAGATGCCCTATTATTTAGCTTTACATAAAAACATAAAGCAGCAAACACGCCCTGAATTAAGGCAGAATATTTCTTAGTACAGCAGGCCACAGTTAGATTTCCTCGGACTCGGTAGGTCAGTTTCCACATCACTGGTATTCCAGCCGCCATCAAACTCTCCTCTCCTCTCTGCAGAATCCCAGAACAGCCCAAATAGAAGGGCCGTCAACACCAGCAGCCTCAGACACAGTCCTAGTGGAGCACATACTCAGTACTTACTGAGGACATGGTAAGAGCACAAAGGTCAGGTGCAGCACTTTGAAAGCTGCGCAGGGTGCTGCTGCTCAGCAAGCAAAAGCACAACAGGGACAGGTAGGGAGGGAACCTGCTCTCTTTTCCCCCAGTCAGGACACACAGCAACATGTCTTCTGCTCCCCACTACTTCTTTTCTCTCCCCTCTATGATGTGTGTAGAGGGAAAGCTGACAATCATGCTCAATCCATGAAGAGCTGGAAGGTGTCTTCACACTATTTGCTCCACCCGCATGAACAGATGGTTGATCTGTGGCTCCTCAGGACGTCCTGTTCCACTGCGTGTGGGAAGGAGCAAGAAGAAACAGTGCGTGGAAGTACGTGTCACTGGCCTCAGTGCACAACAGGGCAAAAAACGAACTCTCCTCCAGAAGGCAGTGAGGACAGAGAAAGGGACAGTACTCTCTTGCATCTCTTCCTGCACTCCCTGTGGTTCCTTAAGCACAGAGCTCATCTCAGCTGTCTTTGACTTGGTTTGAAGTGTTGTTGTAAGACAAGGAGAGAGCTGGGAGAAACAGGGCACAGGATACGGATCACGCGACAGCTGAAGCTGGAAGGGAGCTCTGGAGGTCATCTGCTCCAACCACCCTGCTAAAGCAGGGTCACCCAGAGCAAGCTGCCCAGGACCATTTCCAGGCAGCTTTTGAAGCTTTCCAATGAGGAGACTTCACAACCTCCCTGGGCAACCTGTGCCAGCACTTAACACCTGCACAGCACAGAAGTGCTTCCTGATGTTCAGAGGGAACCTCATGTGTTTGTACTGCCTCTTGTCCTGGCACTGGGCACTGAAAAGAGCCTGGCTGTATCTTCTTTGCACTGTCCCTTCAAGGATTTATAAACACTGACAAGATCCCCTCTGAGCCAAGGCAAGTCTCAGCTCTCAGCCCTTCCTCACGGGAGAGATGCTCCAGTCCCTCAGGTATCTGAGCCGCCCTTCGTTGGACTCTCTCCAGTGTGCCCATGCCTCTCGTACTGGAGAGCCCAGAACTAGGCACAGCAGTCCACCTGTGGTCCCACGAGCGCTTCTTTGATCTGCAGGCAACACTTTGCCTAATGTAGCCCAGGACACCATTATCTTTCTTTGTATAAGGGGCATACTGCTGGTTTATGTTCAAGCTGGTCTCCACAAAGACCCCCAGGTCCTTTTATGCAAAGCTGCCTTCCAGTTGGCTGACCCCCAGCACGTACTGGTGTCAGGCTTTGCACTTTACCTTGTTAAACTTCACAAAGTTCAGGAAGTATACACATACAACTCCTACCACACTGGATGTTAGGTGTTCAGCTGCTCCATTTTCACCAGGAGCCCACTGAGCCCCGTGGATGGCTCCTCAGGTACTACTGGAAGAGCCCTGATGAAGCATTTGTTTTTCACGGCAGGTATCTCTCACCAAGACAAGTTTCATATGTTCCACACAATATATAAGTAACTGACAGTTCAGAGTATCTGCTCTTACTTTAAGGTACCACCAAAATATTTCACACAGTGCCATAGCTTGTTGCTGTAATGGCAGAAAATTGACAGGGCACAATTCAATTTCGCATAAAAGCATTCCATATTAACCCATCATGATCTAAATCAATGAAGCACAAATATAAAAACACTGGCTAGAGACACTCACAGAGAAGGAGGCCTCCAGAGACATTAATGGAAACAATCAAAAACTCTTCTCAAAGTCGCAATGTTTTTTTCTGGAAAATGTTCAGATGCCACATCACTCATCACATATGAGCTGTTATTAACTGCAGCACCTCAATGGCTCTCGCTGAACTGAGAAGTACAGAGGTGAAGTACAGAAGTGACATGCTTCTGGCTACAGAACCGATCTGACACAGCACACTGTTACTATACTTCCACTGAGCCTTTCCACAACTTCCCAGTAAATATTAACAAACATAGAATGAGAGGAATTTAATTACTTGAACCAAATAATTTGAGGTGGAAAAAACAAGTAATTGGAGCAGGTTGCCCAGAAAGGTTCTGCAACCTCCATTCTTGGATGTTTCATGATCAGACAAAGCCCTGGCCAACCTTGTCTGACCTCACAGCTGACTGGGCTCTGAGAATGGGATGCAACTACAGACCTCCTGAGGTCCTCTCCAACGTAACTTATCCTATAATGCTTGGAAACTCGAGCAAGACAAGCTATAAACCACTTTAAAATGTCTCCCAGACCACCTTTCTACCAAAAGGCAAGACCAATTAGATATAAAAGATTCTGAAAAGATACAAGTTTGTGCTGTTCTCCTTCAGTGATAAAGAAATAACTGGATTATAAACAAGTCTCCAAGGTTTTAAAGACTATATTTCCTTTTCCTTCTAGTGCAGATATACTGTTCTAAGGATGGAAATAAAATAAATAAACACAAGACCAATAATGAAATATATTAACTTTTTCTTCATTTATGACTTTCATCCAAGGTAACTAAAATACCTTAAGAAGTACTTACAGCAACTTTTTTTTTTGGGGAAGCTGCTACAGTTAAAGGAGACAACCAAGATTTATTTCTATTGTCACTGCATGTTGAAGAACAAGGAGCAATGATGAAGATAGAGGATGTTTCCAGGAAATAAGTGACAAGTTAAAAGATGTGGACAAGTCAGGGCTTAAAAGTAAACAATCAATCATTCAAGCTTGTTGACAAAATCCAACTTGCAATAATATCCAATATAAATAAGTAGGGGTCACACATTTTGTATGTTTGTCAAAACTGGAGTATTATTAACTTTGCTTCTCTTCATCAACTTGCACAATACAATAAATAAAGCAATGATCCTAACGACTAAAACAAGGTAACTTCACCCAAGTTCACATAAATAACATACGATCATGAGAACATAAGATAATTCAGGCTGGAAGGGAACTCAAAAGTCATCTAGTACTACCTCCTGCTGAAAGCAAGTTCAGATACAAAATAAAAGACCCGGTTGCTCAGGACTTCATCCAGTCAGGATCCAGACACCTCCAAGGACAACAGCTGCAAAACTTACCTAAGCAATTTTTTCCCATGCTTCCTACTCACAAAAATCTTAATAACAGGCCAGGAAAAAAAAAAAAAAAAGTGTGTCATGTAAACAAGTCCCATGTAAGCTGCGAGTTTAATAAATCAGCCTTTTATGTTCACATTGTCAGAGACCTGGAAGGGCCAGCTGCTCTGCAGATTAATGCAAGCTGGGAAAACAAGCTAGGTGAGAGCAGTGAATTCACCAGCAAAGAGTCAGGTTGGCAAACAGTAAGTCTGGGTCAGGACTGGATCTGGAAATAGTGAACAAGGTCAGATGCAGTCCATTGATCAGCCAGCAAATCCATAGCAACAAGACAGGTACAAGAGCAGGCCAGGAAGCTCAAACAAGAGATTCAGGTCCAGGTCAGGACTGAGATGGAACACAGACATCTCTGCTTACACAGCTGTGACACAGCACTGACAGGAGTCAACAGTAAAGCATCACATTAAAAGCAGCTCCCAGAGGAAAGAAGGGACAGAAACCCTTGCTTCTAGCTTTTCTCACAACAGTTCCCCTCAGTGTAGATGACTTTGAACTCCACTAAACTGAACTCCTAGACAGGAGATGCACTCGGTTTCCTGACACAGTTAAGGCGCAGTATGAAAAAACAAGTGTAAGCTCAAAGCCTATGCTTTCAAATACTTTTTTTTCTATTGCTATTCAAGATCAAAATTTTAGCTTTCACACGCAGAAATGTGATCTTTTTCACCCCCTTTCTTGAACTATACTGACTGATTAAGGAAAAAAATCTATTCCTCTGAACCCCGCTTATACTGTACACTTATGATTTTCATTGCAATTGTTCCATAAAGTCTTTAAAGACCCTATAATATTTTTCAAAAGAATTCTGCCTCATTCATTAAATATGCTATCCTGAACAAAGCTATTTTTACTCACTATCCTATTCAAAAGGCCATCACTTACATTCCATACTTGGTGAGACAGAGTTCCTGCTTTTCTCATTACATATCATCTTGTCTACCAAAATTTAATAAAGACTCAGAAACATGGACAAGAAATCTCATTCTCCTTATAATCACACCAGGACATGTGCAAAAAGTAGTTCTCCAAATTTCTCTCCTATTTCCAGATGGAAAGGTTTTATATTTAGTTTATATTTCCCTTTTCCTGCCTCATTTAGCTAGCACAGTTTAAATTTAGTATCCAATCTGATCAACACCAACAGCAACTTCCAGTGTTTTTCAATTCCTGTATTTCAACCATAAATGTACTAACATTTTCATATGCTACATTAGATCTTTATGTCTGCCTGGAAATTAAAAATCTATCACCACACTGAACCCAGACAGTTTAATAGTGGTAGTTCTTGTAGTCACAAAATTTGAGGAAAGAAAATGAGAGAAGACGCTTAATTCTGTGCCAGCAGTGGACATCACACCTACATAACACAGTTCTGCTTCCTTCCCATCTCTTCTCCCCAGCATCCAAGCACAGATATTGATCAGTAGAGAGGTGGCAAATGAATGACTAGCTTGTACCAAGGCAGGCTGATGACATGTCAATACTGAACCTGATAACTTGAGAGACTTCTCTTGCAGGAACAACCTGTTGTACTTCCTTGATTCTTATTTTTGAGAATTATTCTACATCTGAAAAATTATTCTCAGTCTGAAATACGACCCTTTCCTAAGTCAGTCAAAATCTAAGACCTTAGTGTTGATGGTATGGCCAAGACAGGCAGCTGCTAAAACTGGGACACCTTCAGTTTGCTTAACATGAACAGAATATCTTCACTGGAAGCGTATAAGGGAAGGGAACTAACTGAAAGCTGTCACCAAACAAAGTCCTTTCTTCTTCCCTACAAAGTAAATGAAAAAGATTAAGTGTTTATACACACAGAAATAAATAAATGAAATCTGTCACTAAAACAGAAAGATACATCAAGAAAAGCATAGGCACTTCCTGAGTTACGCCTTTCATCATTCAGGTAAGGAAGAGCTGGGAAGTGTACATAACTCATCCACAGCTTCTCTTCAGGAGTGCTTCTCCAAGGCACTCTTTAGACAGATCTCAACCACCTAAAGGTAAGCTGTGAGTAAACCGGGGAACCTGCATGGAAATGAAGAGAGAGTCTTCGTAATGCATACCTGAAAGGGAGAACGTAACTTTAAGTGCTGCTTAAAGTGCTGCGGGACAAGCGTTGCTGAGAGACATGTCAGACCCTTTTCAGATTAGGTGTACAAAATTGCATAGAAATCCATGCGTGTTCATCCGTTGTTTGTCTGGTTGGACCCTGATTCTGCACTTTAGTTATAGCCAATTAATTAAGTGTTGTTAACAGATGACTAACAGCTAATTATTTGTCACATAACAACAAAAAACTTCAATCCTGAAGCTAAACTGAGCAATCTTTCCTTGCAACAGGTAGTTTCTGCTCTGGGCTCTGAACTCAAAGGAAAAGGAAGGAGAAATTTAAATATATCTACGAAAAAATAGTTCATGAAGGAGTGGGTTTTCTCAATAGTCAGATTTTTAATTTTTCCTGATAGTTCAGATCAGAATACTACGTTACAAGCAAACTTCCCCTAGCCAAACTGTTGGAAGAAGTTTCTTCCATCCCTGGGGCGACAGCCTAAGTCAAGAAAGCTTGTTCTCAGAACCAACTGGGAGCTACTTACCAATTGAAGAAAAAGCTTTGACTAGATTTTGAGGGATGTTTGTAGCCTCTGTAATTTTATGAGCTACCATCACTTGTGTTCTGCTTTTCTACGGTAATAGTTTGCACATCAAATAACTGCCTTCAACTGTGAAGGTGTAAAAAAAAAACAAACAAAAAAAAACACCTTTGAGCCTTGTATGATTCAGTTTGTTCCTTCCCGTAGCTGCACAACGGTTTCTTCACCAGAGAACAGATGAACCAAGCTAACATCTGAAGAGGATTATTTTGGTCAAACACTTCATCTCCATTGTATAAAGGTAATCTAATGTAAATGCAAGTACAGCATTTTTTAAAGATAACTGAAAACTTGCTCTGTATGAGTGAGGGAAAAGAATTCCACCTACCTTTAATTTTAAAACACTTTTTTCCTTAGCAGAACTGATTTATTTATTTTCAAAATATCTCAAGGATTATAAAGGCCATAATCAAAACTGTTCTTTCTAAGAAGATCTCCTGTTCTTTTCCAATTCACTTGTCACTTCCTTATGTCTTGGAAATACTGAAAAGGTAAATACACATTTTGGTTTTCTGAGTAGACAACAAAAAAGCCTCCAAGACACTGCTGGCAAGATCTTCCGACATGGATATATTTTTAAAGGGCTGAAGAGAATAGGAATTAATTTTAAAAAATGCTAAACAGTTGCTAAACTCAGAAGAATGTCTTCAGAGTTGGAGTTCACAAACAAGTGATTGGACACAACAAGGTAGCTCCTTATCTGTATCTGTTCTTTTCATATATTGAACTTAACAATAAACCACCCTGGGAAAAAAAACAGGGTGGGGGGAGAGGGCGGGAAGCTTTGCTCTGCCTCTGTGAGAAGCTTTGAGAATTACCTATCACCTTTCATTCTCCAGATCTTGAGTGACAAGGGATACACAGGAACAGTCAGGCAACAGGGATCACATCAAAGCAATAGAGAACTACACCCTTCTGAGCTCTGGATGCTGTGATTCAGCAGCATCAAATGTACACAGAGGTTCCTTCATCAAAGCTAATTTTTAAAATATTATTAAGTTGGCTGAAATCTGTATCACACCAGATATTACTACTCCCAAAGAAAAAACATCCAGTAGAAATGTCAAAGTTGCCAAGAGGGTGGTAGGCGGTGGGGGGAAGCCTTACAAGTTCAAGATATACAACACTACAACGTGCAGCTAATTAACTTGAAGTCACTTCTTCCAGTCTTCCAAAACTAATAAGCTCTCCAACTGCAATGGTCGTAGAAAGTGAAAAGAAAAGAAAAACAGACATGAGAGTAAGAAGAAAAGTCTTAAAAGATATTTACATCTTCTTAATGACACCAGTATAAAATCACAGAAAAAAAAGCTATGTAACACCCTGTAACACCCTCACAAGCAAACTGAAACCGATGCAGTAAGGTTGAGGTAAGTGGATACAGAGGTGGACTGAAAACTCACTCAGCTGTCCAACTCACAGGCTTCTCATCAGCACCACAAAGCCCACCTGGAGGCCACTCACTAAATATTCAACCCACAGCTTCACAGTGGGGACAATGCTCTTGAGCATCTTCCTTAACGAATGACCTGCATGACAGGACAGAGCACCCTCAGCAAGTCTGCCTGCAATGCAAAACGGGAGGAGCAGCTGGGGCACCACAGGATGGGTGTG
>JAACYQ010023793.1:0-10149 GCA_011075105.1 Heteronetta atricapilla
AAAGAAAAGAAAAGAAAAGAAAAGAAAAGAAAAGAAAAGAAAAGAAGAAAATATCTCCCAACCTTCTGATCACTGCAGAACAGCCATTTTCAAGTACTTTTCCCTGGCACCTCCTTGCCAGCCACTCTCTAGATGAGATTTCCCTTGTGGATTTGCTGAGAGAAGCAGGGGGAGCAGGGGAACAGCTCAGCAGCTGCAATTGAGGTATGCCAGGGAGGCAGCCCAGTTTCCCCCTGCGATACAGAAATGCAAACACATGCAGATAGCTCCACTGCAGGCCCTGGTGGTGGTGGGACTGCCGGCAGCTCACACCAGCAAGCAAACCTGCAAGTGGGAGCTCAAAAAGCAGAATAATTTTTAGCTTCCAGCATGCAGGAGGACAGAAAGGGTGATATAGCTTTTATTTTACTGCCATCACATGAACCTGACCCCGAGGCTCTGTTACTGCTCCTCCTTCTTGAGTGCATTGACCACATCTCACCAAGGGGCCGAGGCTGTGGGCAGTGTGGGTTCTTGCCCTTTTCATGAAAATAAACACTTTAGCAGGGTCCTTCTCCACATTTTCCCCACTCAATGGTGAGTTCAGCCTGTGTTAGCCAACCACCACAGCATTCACAGGGGAGCACAGCCCCTAGAAAAATTCACAAGAAAAGGCAGGCTTCATTGGTTTGTCTTGCTAATTGCTGTGAAGCCAGAGAGATATCTTCCCCAATCCCTCCTGTGTCCACGGGACTTTCATAAATCAAACTCAGGAAGGAGGGAAAATGACAGCCCAGCTGGGAACTGCCACAAGCTGCTAATTAAGTTACAGTGGGTCTGTGCACACACTGTGCACACTGCTGCAGTGAGAAAGCAAAATTTCGTTCAATGTTTGTCATTGACTGTCTTACAGCTACCAGATTTCCAGAGGTGCAATATGGGAGTGGAGTGTCCCCAGGCCATCCCACCTCCCCTGAAAGCTCCATATCAAAGCACAGAGGCTCTGGCCACTGGAGCCATCCCCTTGGGCTGGAGGTGGGGGCAGGAGGCATCTGCCCAAAGCCCCTTCTGTCTGCTGCAGCCTGGGACTGACTCTGGGCACTGTGCAACTGGAGCCTGATACTCAAGACAATATCTGGATAATAAATTTCCTTACAGAAGCATCAGCAAAGCTTTGAACCTTTCCCACCTATGGCATCCCTTTTTTTATATTTTTTTTACTGCTCAGATGCCTCCTAGTTCCCACCAGGACTTCACTGCAGCGCTGAACCGGTGTTGATGCCACCTCTGCAGGTCAGTGGTACAAGAACACCCTGGTCCTCTGAGCAAGGGAAAATGAAACTCTGAGGAGCTGAGACTGATTAAACCATGGAAATCTAGTCATAAAAAGTCTTTTTCTGTTTCAGAATAACTTTTGTGAGCAAAGGAGGAGGTCTTGACCTGAGGCATGGACGGTGGAGCCCAGGTGCTGGCTGTGCTCAGGGAAGTGGGAGCTACGAGCCCATCTCTCTCCTGCTAGGAAAATGCCAGTGCCTGGTATTTAATCTAATGATACATTGACACTTCAAACTTCTTTAATTGAAGCAGAAAGGTCATGAGTCAGAGTTTTCCTCTGAGCACGGATTTGCTTCTTCTGAGAATGAATTGAGCACTTCTGACCCACTTAGCAGGAACAACGTGGGAGTGAGTGAAAGCCTTGCTGTTTATGGGGTGAGACCGGATTGGGCATTGAGGCTGCAAAACACCATGAATGTAACTGCTTTCCCTCTTGTCCAAAAGATGTTTTGGTCCTGGCATGACAGTGAAAGCAGAAAGAACAGCAGGTATGACTTTGGGCCTCACATGGCTGAGCATCAGTGACCTTGTTTCCATCGAAACCGAGAGCAGACTCAATGCTGCCATCAAGACGAGATGATTTTTGTGGTTGATTCTGATTGCCCTTTATTACCTCTTTCAGCGTTATGATCTATTTATTAAGACCAGACCTTTCCACACCACATGGGGCCTGTATGTTGTGCCCCACTATGTTTCATTTCCACTCCATGGGAATGTGGCTGTGACACAAGGGCTCAGGTTGCACACGTTGCTTGGCACATTGCTTTTCTCCTTTTCATCCACCCTCCTGGCGCTCCCAAGCTGGACCCACACATACAGCAACTTGCCCAGGGTGGAGGCAGGGATGTAGCATGCCTGTTTGGATGGGATCTTGAGCACCCCACCATTAAACACACCTGTAATATCTCCCACACAAAGCAGTTCATTACAGCATCCCTGATCAGCCAGACCAAGCTGCCTGTTGGGAAGGATTATGTCTTGGGCAAATTATTTTCACAAGGCAAACCTCTCAAACAGCCAGAAGCATTTCTACTCATTTTCCACATCTGAATCTCCTGCTAGGAGATAGTTCATTAATTCATTGCTCTGTTTGGAAAACAATTTGGGGATAGTACTGGGAATGATTTCCTGAAGCCTCAGGTGCAAAAATCCCTTGGGTTGTTTGCACAAGCACCCATGCTGTTTACAGACAGAAACCACTGCAGCACAGCTGGCAAACCTTTGGCAAGCAAGGGTGGCGGAAGAGAAGAGAAAGAGGAAGGGACAAGTGAAGAAAGACCATATTCCTCCTCATTTTCTGAATTGCAGGACACCCTGGGAGGGTTTCTGGTACATATGTAGTTGCTATATGTGCCCTTGGAGACCCAGCAGTATTCTCACTGGGCCCAAAAGGAGCTTGAGCCCCTCAGGGTTACTGCTCAACAGGCTCAAAATTATAGCATTAAGAGAACAACTGTGCTGTGGCAGCATGCAAGGCAAGGCATTGCACATGCAGCACAGTTGGATGGGGAACAACCAGGACCCATCTGGAGAAACCTACAGTGAGGGAAACCTACAAAATACCTGACCTGGGCTTGACACGGAGCAGAAAAAAAAAGGACGGAGAAAAAAAAGAGGGTGCATAGTGCCAAAGGTAGTATGGCAGCTGGAGATAAAAGGAGGAATTGTTACCAACACTATGAAAAATAGCAGGGAAAGCAGTGGAGCAGGAAAAGCAGCATGGAGAGCTGGAGCTGGCAGCTAGCATAGATGCTGAGGAGGATTCCCGAGACCTGTTGTGAATTCCTGTGTAGGCAAAATGTCAGCACGTGTAAAGGAAAACTACAGCCAGCAGTGCCACTGGAACAAAAAACTGAGGATCAGCAGCACACTTGTACGTGAGCATTTTGCAGCCAGGTGTTGGGTAAGCTCCTACCCTAGTCAACAGCCAAGCTGTGTGGTGCAACAGGGAGAAGCCCTGCCCCAGACCTTCATGGAGTGTTTTAAGGGAGAAAAATAAGAAAATAGCCCATGGGAGTGGCTGGCTTATTTACAAGCATTAGTAAGCACTTTCGGGAAAGAAGGGATTTTTATAGCACGGACATTTTATCGTAAAGATAAAAATAGGGATATTTTTATATCCCTGCAGTTCTAATGTGCTTTGGTTCTCCCCCCAGAGATGCTTGCAGGCACACGGTTCACCCCATGCAGCTGAACCCCACCTCCAAAGATGTGCACCAGCAGCATCAGTGGAAACAGAATGAATTTTTGCTGCCCACGCCTCTTGTGTTTGCACAACTTGATGCTTTGTCCTCAGCTGGGCACTTGGCAGGTCCCACACCTGCATGCTGGGACCTCCTGTCAATGACTGATACCCAGAAGGCTTCAAATCCTCCTGTATCAACCGGTGCTAAAGCCATGTCCTCACCTGTCCAGCACCTCAGCACTGCACTCCAAGAGAGGCATCAACAGAAAATAGGGACCTCTGCTTTCCAGGTGACTCTGCCCTCCTGCCCTTGAATTAGGGTGATTTCAGCCACAACACCATGACAGTGGGTAGATCCCTTAGTAAATCCCTCACCAGCAAAGCTTTGGAAAACAAAGGTTGCTAATCACTGGCATGCATCTTCAGGAGAGCTGTATGCCTGAGCCAGTGACATGGAAGTAGTCACCACGATGGGGTGGGGGGGGAGGTTGAGCTGGCAGCCTCTGCTCTCTTCCCCAGTACTTCCAGATGGTCTGTTGTCTTGAGAAGACATTTATCATCCTAGCACCAGCTCTTCCTTGATGACATCATGAACTCAAATGTGGACCATGCTACAGCATCTTTGGCTATACCACAGCAAGGAATGGTCTCAAGTTGCACCAGGCATGGTTCACGTTGGACACTGGGAAGAAATTCTTCATGGTGGTCAAGCATTGGACAGCTAGGAGAAACCTCAGGGGAAATACCACATAACTTCTTGTAGAGCTGCTGCTGTTTCCTAGACATCCACTTACGGCCCCATAAACATCCATTTGTGGAGCCAGATGGAGGCAGGATACTGCAGTTCTTGGACGTGTGGTCCATGTTGCTGCTGTGGGTACTGAGGTACCAAGGGCCCAGCATCAATCCCTAAATCACCAGGTATTACCATGAGAGTGATTTTATTGCCTCTTGATTACTGACGGAGGCAGAAGACAGAGACAGATGGCTCTGTGTGCACGAACCTGCTGCAGAGCTGTTTGCTTGTGTGAGGGGGTGAGTCAGCCAGATGCAGAGCAAAGAACAGCTTCCTGGTGTTTGATCCTAAAGCCCTGTGTCAGGATCTCTTTTGGTATCTCTTAGCAAGAGCACAGGCACAGCAACTTCGCTACATGCCAAGAAGCTCCACATGAGAGGGGGCCAGTCTCCCCTAAGGCATGCCTTTTGGAGCGGTGGAGATTTCCTGTGGGAAGCAAGCCAACAAGGAGCCAGCTGAGTCTGTGCTTGTGCTGGTCCTGCTCGGGTGAGTGGGTGAGAAAGCCTCTGTTTCCTCATCCTGTTCTGGTTCAGACACACAGAGGTTGTCCAGAGCTCCTCCTGCAACCTTCAGGAAGCGGGATCTTCCTTTTACTCAGCTGAGCCTCGGGGCTGTTCAGCCCCAGATCACAGAAATAGCTAACACAGCGAAACAGGAGCAGCAAAAGCTGCCAGGAGCACTGGGTGCCCAGCTGCCTGCACTGAGTACAAGCAGTGTGAGGGTCGATTTGCGAGTCAGCACAATACAACAGCATATTGCAAATCTGCTGCATAAAACCACAAGTCCTCAAGACCCTGCTGATGTGTGCATTGTGGTGCCTGAGGAGTGTGTCACCTCTGTGCCAGGCTGACAGCAGCCAGCTTGGTGAATGAAGCAGGGGCACTGCCCTGGTGAAGGACACCTCACACCCTGCTGTGGGATGGAAATGGCTCAGTCAGGGTGGGTTCTCCAGCTCTGCTCCAACTGGTGGAGCAGATCTCCATGTCCTCCTGGTTGCCCCAGTGGCATGGACATCTGCCCAACACAGGTGTGCTCCTGTGGGTCTCTCTGCTGCCACAGGGCTGCAGGGAATCCTGAGAGTGCTGCTTTGTCCCCTGACCTGTCCAGGTCATGGCTGGAGGAGACAGACACCTGTATTTTGGGAGAGCACCATTGTTTGACCACTCTTCTTCCCAGAGAAGCTGGATTTTACCAGGGTTTGAATCGAGATTAATTGCACACTTGTCTCTTGCTAAGCTCTTCTCTTTTTCCAGTTCATATGTGTGATCTCACAAGCTCTTCACAAGCCTGCAATGTGGCATATGTGCACATGTGTGAAGCGTCTGCTGCACTGGACAGGCTGCGAGGTGCCAAAGGT
The DNA here is from genome assembly GCA_011075105.1 of Heteronetta atricapilla. Taxonomy (NCBI): domain Eukaryota; kingdom Metazoa; phylum Chordata; class Aves; order Anseriformes; family Anatidae; genus Heteronetta; species Heteronetta atricapilla. The sequence continues at coordinate 5,653 of JAACYQ010023793.1, forward strand.
ACAACCTCAAGGGTCAGACAGAGAAGCAAAGCCACCTGGTGCAAACAGTCTCTCCTGAAATCCCTGACCACCTCTAAGTACACCAAGACAGAAATGCAAGACTGATGGCCAAGGGCTCAAAGGAAAGCATCGCCTCTTAGCTGCCCTCCCGGGATAGAAAACATTTCAGAAAACTTCTTCAGGAGGGAAGTGCAAAAAGAGGTAGATCTGGCAGAGAGAAAGGGAGATAAACGGAAAGAACTGTGCTGAAAACAATTCTCTTTTAGTTATTTTTGTCAAAAGGGAGTCATGTTCTAGAGCAGAGAACAGTTTGCAGTTGTAGCAGGTGCAGAAGTCCAAGCTAACAAACATTTCAAATGTGTCTGAGCATCTCATTAACCTCCAGCGACATCCTCCCAAGTTTCAGCAGAAAGGCCAGAAAACCAGGCAAATGAACCAACTGAAAGAAAGTTGAAGTAAAGGCAGGAAAGCTTGGTGAAGAGCTTTGTGCAAGGTATATGAGAGCAGAAGCTGTTTGAGAGCATTCTGAAGCTGGAGGGCTATCAGCAGCAAAGATAGGTAAATATAGGTAAATATACTATTTAAGGTAAATAGGTAAATATACTATTTAGGTATAGGATAGGTAAATATACTATTTATTTATGTGTTTATTTGTGGTGCTCTGAAATTGCTGAAAGCTTTGAAAGATGTTGAAAGAATTAATTGTACAACTAAAGTTGTCTTTAGCTGTCTCGTTCCCCTACCTCCACTGCTGCTCTCTGGCAGTCTGGTTGTAGCTGAAGGATGCAAACACTCGGTTGGCCTTGGCACTGAATGAGACCTCTGTTATACTAAGTTTTTATCACAAACTTAGGAGGACGATTGATAATCACTATGCCCAAGATCTCCATGTTCTTCCAGCATGACCAACATGTGCAGAGGTTATCTGTGCTCTGAAGAGAAGAACACAGACCTGTTCTTTTGTTGTTGTTTATTCCTTCAAACTCCTTCTGCAGATCTGTTGCTACCATGTTATTGCCATGTGAAGTCATGGTCTGAGGAGTTGTCTGGTTTGATTTCAGGCATTATGCCAGCTGCTTGAGGAGGGGAAGTGTCCCTTCCCATGGTACCAACAAGGAATCACTTGGTGATTCTTTTCAAACTCATGACCTGAATGTAATGACCTCCTAGAGCAACAACAGCTTTCTGTAAGGCTTGTTGGGACTGTGTCCTCAGGGGCAGCTGAAAATGCAGGCTGCCTTCCCTTTTGGTGTCTGTCAGTGTGGTCTTTGTGACTGTAAATGATCACAATTGATCCTACCTGAGCTGCTGCTGCAGGCAGTGCAGGGCTCCCCACCTGCCTGGCCTGAGCACTCCTTAATTAAAACCCGTGGAAAACGGGATAAAATGGGACTCTAGGGTCTGCCTGGCTTATCCCTGCGTGAGCAGCACAGCGTGGGTGGGTGGCAGTATGAAACAATGGTAGCCCAAAACAAAGCTTAGCAGTAACAGCCCAGAGGTGAGGGGTTTTCTGGTGCGGAGGTGAAAGGGCTCCCTTTTCCCTTCTCTGTTAAGATTGGTTTGGATTATGGTAGCTGCAAAGTGAAGCTTCTGAAGGAGCAGTGCCAATTGTCCCAGTCACAGCTTTTTCTGCCTTGTTTCAAGTAAATAATTGTTTAAATTTTGGTCCCTCTATTTTTACAAGTTTATGAGGTTCGTTCCTGTAAGCAAGTCAGTATGGCAGCATAAGGACAAGTTTTTTTCTTTTTCTCTCTCTCTTTTTTTTTTTTTTTTTTTTTGTTCTTATTATTTTTTATTTCCTGTAAAGCTCAGAGAAATTCTTCCCTGATCCTTAAAGCAAAATAAGCTTCTTCTGGAGCCTCTGATAGAGACCAGCATGTGATCAGTGCAGTAATAATCTTATCAGGCTGCCATTGTACTTTGCACAAGCTCCAGCGAAGAGGGGCAGCTGGGATTTATTTTTAAACTTAAAAATGATCATGAGAGAAGGAAGTGCTTTGGGACGAATTAGTCATGGTTCACAATGATAATCTTTGTTAATGAAGCTACAAGCAGGCTTCTATCCAGAAGCAGCAAATAATGAGGTGCAGAAATGTTTGCAACTCCATGGAGAATTCAGTAATGAGGAGCCTCTATAGAGGAGCTGAAGGAGCCAGCCTGCAGGACCTGAAGAATTATATTTATACCAGGGTCAGGGTTAACATGCTAGGCTGGCAGTAAGTGTGAGGCCAGGGGCTCAGATATTTAGCAGGCTGCTGTGTGTGCCTGTAAAATTTGCGCAGGCCCCATGGACACCCCACTTATCCTCCTGATGTGTCACAAAGCACAAAGAAAGTCAGCCTTGTGTCTAAAGTTACCTTGAATTTGGAAATCTCTGCAATTTCCTGTGGCAATATCACTTGGGGTCATGCCCAGGAAGCTGAAATCTTCCTCTTAATGTGATCAGGGCCAAGCCATAATCCTTATCCATGGAGCACATATGAGGCCACTCACCAGCAAAGGACACAAAATCCACCCCCAGGTTCTTCTGCAGAGGCACTGGGTCCTAGCCATGCATAAGAATTGCCCGAACTCACACAGCAGGCTGGCAGCATTAACCACAAACCTCCAAACCTCAAAATCTGAATTTGGGGCTTTCTCTTAAAACAAACAAACAAACAAACAAACAAACAAAAACTTGCAGTGAGGGACATTTCTCATTGCAGAGCTGAAGAAGTCTTGTTTCTCGGGGGCTCTGTGAGTCTGCCCTGCAGTCAACACAAATGCATGTGGTTCCGTAACTGTATAGTTACACACAGTCACTAACTGTATAGTTACACACAGTCACAAACTCATGGTTAGGGGTTTCTCCACAAGAACCTGCATCCTCCCACCTCCATTTTTAAGTGACCCAGAAACCACGCTGTCTGTGAGACACCAGTGACCACCACAGGAAAGTTATGGAGGATGTCCACCTGTGACAGTCAATCCAGTGGCCAAGTGGATGTGCAGGCCTGGAAGGTTAAAGCTGTAAGAAAACCTATTTTATCTCGCACCCTGGGTTAACTATGACAGGCGGGTCTCCCTTTGGGGTGACGTGGTGTGTTAGGGATAACACACTACAGAAATGAGACATATTAGATCTTGGACACTCAGTCCCAGCACGCAGATAAGGGCTTGAGAGCTTGCCACAATTAGAGGAAGACACAGGGAGGCAGAGTGAAGATGTGACCTCTCCATGTTGTCTCTGTTTGTGGCTTTGAGAAACTTTTGGAAATCTCAAAGACTCTTGCATGTTCTAGGCAACGTGGCAGATCAAGGAGAGGTGACCTGCCCTTGCTCACAGAGAGGAACAGTTTTGCTTAGGCTTGCAGGCAGTTTCTTTAGCTTGCTGAAAGAACAGTACTAAATTATAGCACAGATAGACAAGTACTTCTAGCCAAGGTTGTGTAAATTTTTTATCTGTTATCTGCACTTTCAGATGAGTTTTCCCTTGAACACCTTCAACAGTTTTATGGCTGCAAGCAGGGTTGTGCAGGCAGCAATGCAGCCAGGAGGTCAAGGGCAGCAATTACTGCCTTCTCCCCAAGACTGAAAGGAAGATTACAGAGAAGAAAGAGCCAGTGCACAGCAAAAGGACAAAAGCAACTGTAAGAAGTCACAGTAAATGAAATTCTGGCTACACACAAAGGCAAAACAGTTCACTGTGAGGAGGCCCATGTGGTGGAGCACAATGCCAAGAGAGGAGTGCAATTTCTCTCCTTGGGAGCTTTCAAAACTGAATGAATAAAGCCCTGAGCAGCCTGACCTAGCACTGAAGATACCCCAGCTTTGCATGGAGAACTGGCCTGGGCATTTCTAGCAGTTCTTTTCCACCCAGACCAGTCTACAGGACTGCTTGGTTTTTTTTTGCCCCGAAATTCTGAATAGCTGAAATAATTCCTCTCACAAGACCTCTCAGTCTGGGAGGGAGACTAGTTAAGAATGCTGATTTTAAACTGAAAATGTTGGCTTGCAGAAGATTTGCTTGTTTATGAGAAGGAAGAAAATTTCCCAAATTTCACAATGCTCTTGGATTCTTCTCTATAATATATACAGACTAAGCATACCCCAGTGGACTTTACTTCATTGTGGCTAGTGGTCTGGTCTCTTGGTGTTTTTTGGTGGTGGTGGTGGTGATAGTGGTGGTTTTAATTTAATTTATTTTTTTATATTTTATTTTATTTTATTTTATTTTATTTTATTTTATTTTATTTTATTTTATTTTATTTTATTTTATTTTTTGCAAGGTTGCCTGTTGAGTTTCTGTCTCAAACAGACAAGTCACCAGTGGTCCTACACCAGAGTTATGAGTCAGGAAATAGGTTCTGAATAAGGTGTTTAAAGGAGTGATAGGCTTTATTGTCTTTTCTGAAGAAGCTTCTTAGTCTTCTCACCTGTTTATATCTCAATGAAAATTTAAAAAAAGAAGAAGAAAAGAAAAGAAAAGAAAAGAAAAGAAAAGAAAAGAAAAGAAAA